>JAPEBW010002092.1:0-15405 GCA_027405785.1 Ophiocordyceps robertsii
AAGGAAGACCCTTTAAAGGAAATTACTAAAGAAATTCCCTTAATCTTTATTAGAAAAAAGTTTTTAAAATAAAGATTTAGATAAAGATCCTAGCCTTATTAGTTATATAGTAGTAAAAATACCTAAGAAGCTTAATAGGTCCTATACTAACTATATAGATTACCTTAATATTTACCTGCTTTTAAATAGCGATTATAAAGAATCTATTTTAGCTATAATAGAATAAGATAAGGATTAAGGTTTGCTAAATACTTATAAATAGGCAATAAATAGCCTTAATTTAGCTAGCTAGAAAAATGCTATGCTAAGGGAAATAAACTAACTAATTAAATATAATACTAAGAAATTCGCTTATCTCCTTAGTGATAAGGAGGCTTTAAGTAGCCGTTAGGTCTATACTATTAAGAAGGATAGTTAAAATTAAATTATTAAATATAAAGCCTGTTTTATAATTTAGGGATTTAAGTAGATATATAGCTTAGATTACTTAAAGACCTTCTCGATTACGGCTAGACCTAAATCTACTAAAATCCTTCTTATTTTAGCAGTTTTAAATAATTATTAAGCTATGTAAATAGATATAACTAATGCTTTCGTTTACGCCGATATAGATTCGGAAGTATATATTAATCTTCCTTTAAGATACGAACAATATACTTTAAAAGATTATTATTCTAAGAATAGGTCTTATTATAAAAAGAAAAGGATAAATCTATTAAAATTTATAAACCTATATAATAAAGGTTTAATAAAAGCAAAGCTAAAGAAAGCATTATACGGTTTTAAATAAAGCTTAAAGCTTTAGTATACTTATTTAAAAGATATACTAAGTAAACTTAGATTTTTCCCCTTTTTACTAAAAGAGGGGGTATTTATAAATAAACGCTATAAAATTGCTTTAGCGATCTACGTAAATAACTTTCTTATAGTAAGGCCCTCGAAAACTATAATAAAAAAAACTATTTAAAGAATTAGCTAAATACTTAGATTTTACTATGCTAAGAGATATAAAAGACTTTTTAGGTCTAAATATATAAATTAACCGAGATAGAAAAGAGCTATATATATCTTAAGAAAAATATACCTTAAATAAAATAAAGGGGTTTAATAAGGAAGCTATAAAGACTTCGAATACGCTTGCTATAGTAGGATTTAAGCTAGTAAAAGCTAAGGAATTACCCTTAAAAGAAGTAATATTATAATTTTTAAAAGAAATAGGATCTTTATTATTTTTAGCCTTATTTATAAAGCTAGATATCCTTTATTTAGTTATATCTTATGCAAGATTCGCTGCTAAACTAAGCAATATGTATATAAAAGCTTTATAGATAATTTAGAAATATTTAAATAAATACCCTAGCCTTAAGATGAAATATATATATAATATCTCTTTAAACTTTTTATATATAAAAGGTTATACTAATACTAGTTAGGCCTTAGATTTAATAAACGCCTACTTAGTCTTAGGGTACTGTTTTTACATATATAATAACGTTATAAGTTAGGCTTATTTTAAATAAAAATTAGTTGCTCTCTTTACGTATAAGGTAGAATATATAGGCCTTAAGGAGGCTATAAAAAAAGCTATAAATTTAAATAGTCTCTTTACTATAATTACTAAAGACTTATCTATTAAGATCTTAAATAGTATTCCCCTTATTTTAATAGATAATACTGCTACTATTAAATTAGCAGAAAGTCCTAAATTCTATAAGCGTACTAAATATATATGTGCTATATATTACTATATAAGAATAAATATAAGAAATAAAGAAATTAAGGTCTTTTATATTAAATTAAAAGACAAAATAGCTAATATTTTTACTAAGGAATTAAGTCTTACTTTAATTAATAGGTTTAAGACCGGATCATTCTTAGTATAAGAAGCCCTATAAATAAAAAGAGTAGTTAAAGGTTATTCTTTTCCTTTCTATGCCTTTTATCTTATTAGGTTTTTTCCCTTTTAAAGGTTTCTTAGATAAAAATTAAAAGAACTAGGTTTTTAAATCACTATTAAATTTTTCCTAAAGACTAGGCTACCTATTTACGCTTAGATAATAAAACTATAGATTTTTCCTTTTATAAGGTTTTTCTATAAGTATATACCTTAAGATATTTTTTCCTAAAAAGAAAGGTTTTTTATATATCCGAAGTATAAAAGAGGTTTTCCTATATAACTAAGGACTTTACCTTATATATATACTACCTTAATAAATAAGTAAAAAGTATATAAATCTACTCTTTAAGGGAGGCTATAAGAGAGTGATTTTACTACTTTAATAAATTAGCTATTTAATCCTTACCTATTTAGCTAAGTATAAGGGGGTATATAAATTATATACAAACCCGTATTAAATAGCCTAGCTTTAGCTCGTTATTTTCTAAGTCCTTATATCCTTATACGATATCTATAACGTTATATATAGAACTAAGGAGGTTAGGGTAGCTAGATAAAATAAGGATCCGCTTAGACTTAAACTAACCTTAACTAACTTTAAATACGAATTACCGTATAAGGAAGGGATATTTAGCTACGGGGTAAAATGCTTTAAAATCAAAATTTCTTAGGCTTTAAGACCGCCTAAAGGCCGGTCCGGATATGTTACTCCGTTCCCTTATATTTATCTATAAAAGGCGAATCTCCCGCTACTAAATAGCTAGAGTATAACGGAAACCTTATTCTATTAGTAATCCTAAGTACTAAAAGGACTAATATTTAGTAAAGTAAATACCGCTAGATATAAAGAAGTAACTAGTAAAGTAAATACCGCTAGTTATAAGTTATAACTATAAAAGTAAATACTAGTAATTATAAGGAGAGACGATATAGCTTAATAGTTAAAGATAGCTAGTATTAGCTATAAGCGGTATAGCTTAAACGCGCTTATATTCGGCTTAGGTTAGCTTTAACTAGCAACGGGATTTATATTATAAAGATCGACTAATACCTTATATAATCGACTAATGCTTTATATAATTAACTAATACTTTATATAAAGTTAAGGTAAAAGGCCTTACTTTAAAAGAAGATAGAATCTTATAAAAGATTTTAAGATAAGGATATTTAGTCTTATAAGCTAGTCGTAAGTAATAAAGCGTATATTACTTATAATTAATAATAAAAATAGCATAAGCTATTTCTATTAGCTTAAAAAGTAGTTTAGTAACCTTATACGTTATATAAAGTATAAGTATAGCTTAATATATAAAAGTATTTAAAAGCATATAAAAGCATATAAAAGGGGAACCTTTTAGTAGCCTTAAAAAGGTATAAAAGGAGGTCTTCGCTCTTTTTTCCCTTAACTCCTTTCTTTTCTTTCTTTTTTCTTCTCTAGCTAGTTTTAACTTAAGAAATCCGTATAATAAGATACCCTTACCTTATTCGGTTTAGTAGCTTATACTAAGTCTTTTTCTCCCTTTCTGGCTAGTAAATTTAAATTAAATAAATTATACGAAGCTACTTAGCGTATTAAGAAACGCTAAAAGTTCCGTAATATAAAACTAGCTTATAAGAATCTTTACGAACTTTATAGCTCCGATAAAGAATACTTAGTATTTATATACTTAGTAAGTTCTTTAAAGTATTAAGTAAGAAAAACTTATTTATTATAATTACGTCTATTTTATTATAATAAATAAAAGAAGAATATTTACTTTTACGATACTATAGCTAACTAGTTAGCTATAGGCTAGTTCGAGGCATTTAAAGCTTTCTTATCCCCTTATAAGCTTTATAGATTATAGTTTTATTTTAAAGATTAAGGCTCCCGAACCTTATACTAAAGAATTAGCTAAGCTATAAGAGTTTATTACCTCTTTTAAAGCTTATTTTTAGTTTTATCTTACTACGATAAATTAAGAAGTAGTAAAGGTTATATTTATATCTAATTGCTTATAAGGCCTAGTAGCAATATAGTTCGAACCGATTCTTAAGGATTATATAGATAATAGTCTTAAAGATAGGAATTCCGAGACGAAGAATATTTTTAAGAATTTCGATAACTTTAAAGAAGCTCTACGAAAAACGTTCGGAATTATAGATAAGCAATAATAAGCAGAGCATAAATTAAGAAGCCTTAAGTAGGTTATGTCTTTATCGGCTTATATAGCTCGATTCCGATAAATAACTTTTAAGCTAAAATAAAAAGACGATGCCCTTATAGCTACGTTTTATAAAGGATTAAAAGAAGAAGTTAAAGACGAAATCTATCGCTTAGATAGGCTAGAAACGCTATTAGACTATATTAGTTTAGCGGTTTAGATAGATAATAAGTAGTATAAACGCCGGTAGTAAAGGAAATACCGTTTAACTCCTAGCGGGGTTATTAAGAAAAATAATAAAAAGCAAAAGCGCGACTTAAGTTATAATATAATAGACTTAAATACCCTTAAAGTAAGCCCGCTAAAGCCCGCTAAAAAAGCTATTTAATACTTTAACTATATAAAGAAAGGCTATATCGTAAGAGATTATATTAAAAAGAGGAATTCCTTTAAAAGAAGGAATATGCTTATTTATAAGAATAATGCCCTTTTAGCTTATAATCCGCGATATACTTTACTACTACCTTTAACTAAGGATACCGAAATTAACGCTAAGCTTATAATGCTAACCCTTAGTCCGTTTAAGACTAGTTTGCTTATAAAGGGTTTTTATAAAGAAAAACTTAAGATTAAGCTAGAAGCTAAAAGCCTAGATAATTAATAGAGAAATGCTTTTAAAAACGAGGGTAATTATTATTATAGAACTTCCCTATAAACTATTAATAAAGACGATAAAAACGCTCCTTATTTTAATATAAACATTATGCCTTTAAATCTAAAAGATAATAGCTATAATCTAAAAGACCTTAAATTATAAGAATTTAATAAAGAGCCCTCTTTTAAGAAAAAAGATAGCGACGGGCCTTATACTTCTTTTATAAAATATCTTAATATAGTAATTACTATTAAGGATAAGGTATATAAGTAGCTTTCTTAAACTAGATATTATAATAATAACTATCCTATATACTTTTTGGATTAGTAAGGAAGCGGCTAGTTTCTTAAATTAAGGAAGACTTATAATAAACCCGCTATAACGACTAAAGAACTTACTACTAATACTAAGGTTTTTATAGAAAACCTTAAGGAAGATATCGAAGCTAATAAAGAGAAACTTTCGTAAGAAAATATTAATAATTAAATTAAAATCGAATAACTTTTACTCTTTAAGTAGTATAATAAAACGATTATTAAAAATCTTTAAGATAGTAACCTAGCTTTAACGAATAAGATAATTAAGCTAAAGGAAGATTATATATTTATTTTTACGTATATTACTAATCTAATTAAAAATAACGACGATCTTAACTTAAGAAGGATATAATACTCCTTAACCTAGCTATTAAAGCTACGTTTAGACGATATAGTTAGTATTTCGAGACTAATTATAATCTTTAATATAAGAATTATAATTTAAAAATGCTCCTATAAGTAAAAAGATTCTTAAAAGAAATGCTTAAGAATTAGCTAAAAGCTAAGTAAGAAAAGATTAATAACTAAAAACGATAAAAAGAAATTAATCGTAAAAAAGGTATTAATATTATTAATAAAGTAGTTAGGAACTATAAAGCTAGTAAAGATTTAGTTTTTAAAGCTTATAAGAAGCTTAGTTACTTAAAAAGACTAGTTCCGTAAAAAGAATTAGGATTTACTAAGAAGTAAGTAAACGAGGTAAAAAACTAATAAGCTTAAGAATAATAAGGCTATTTCTTAGTAAATAAAACTTACTTATATTAAATAATAATTCTTAAAGTATAAAAATAACCTTTTTATTAGAATTAAGAGGATATCGCCTTAATATATTAGTAGATTATAGTGCGATAAGTAGCTATATTTCTTTTATAATAGTAAATCGTTTAAAATTACGTTATAGAAAAAAAGATAAGCCTTATATACTTCTTTTAATAAAAGGATTACCCTTTAAGTATAATAACGGTAAGATTATGCTAAAAACTAATCCTCTTAAGTATATAATTAAGATTTATAAATTTAAAGATTCCTTTAATATCTTAGCTATTAGCTATAATATTATATTAAGACTATCCTTTTTACGGAAATATAATCCTATAATAGATTAAGGTAAAGGCCTTTTAAGGTTTAAAGACAATACCTTAAATATCCTACTTTATAGTTTAATAGAGAATAAACCTAGAACGAAACCCTTAAATAATTTAAATATAGCAATACTTAACGATAACTATATAAGGAATAGTAACGATAAGGATAATAAAGCTTCCTATATAGATATATATTAAATAGGTGTAGAAGAGAGCAGGCTTGTAGCTACGAGTAAGGGGATTATAGAGATGCAAAGAGTGTGCGAAAAGGTAAAGAAATAGGTAAGATGTGTGTATATAAGGTTAATAATCTGTTTAAGGTAAAGGGGGGACTAAGGCTTCCTTATATAGACAATTCCTAAGCTATAAGTAACTTAAGTGATTTGGAAAAGATCCCCCTATATAGCGCAATTATATATAGTAGGCTAATAGCTGTTATTAGGTTAATATTGTATTTATAAGCCTAGGGATTAATCCCGCAAGGAATACGAGGTAGCGTAGCGACTTAGCACGGATTATATATATAGTCTCTATACACACCTCTTCCTAATCTGCTTATATCTTGCTTATATGTAGGTGGAATAATATAAGGAAATATGTATAGTATGTAGAATTATATAGCGGATTTAATATATATTTCAGCGTATTTATATCATGTGTTATTTATGCTATATTTAGCCTATAAGCTGCGGGAGAGTATATTTTACTCCCTTATAGCCTCCCTTAAAGGGTACTTATAGTATATAAGTGCGCTTTAGACATACTAACTATTACAGGCTATGCTATAGGAAGAGCTGTGGTTACACTATAGCGAATAACTAAGAGTCGGGCTAATATATAGCTAAAGTCGTATAGAGCTTTACCTAAACTCGGCCCGACTTTAACCCGAACTTAACCTAAGTACGGGCTGCTTAAGCGACCCTTATATAGTACGGAGCTATATAGCCTAGATAGAGATTTCCCCCTTCCCTTTTTAGCTTTAGATAAATAATTATTCGGCTACGTGCTACTAAACTAAGTATATATAGGCCCTTAATATATCTAAAGCTCCTTTTAGACGAGGTTATATAACTTAAGAAGAGACTCGCTAACTACGATATAGCGCGAGCAAGAAGCCTACTTAGTATAGGGGGGCTATGCTTATAAGGCCTAGGAGGGAGGGCTAAGAGAGGCTAATATCTAAATAAAGGTTAAATAAGCGATCCTCTTATTATAAGCAAGGGCCGTTAAAACGAGCTACTAAGTTTAAGCAAGCTAGCAGTAGATTTAATAGCTAATAAGCTAGTTTAAGGCCTTAATATAAAAGCTAAAGGAGATAGTAAGGATATATATACGAGGAGGGGCCGGCTTATTAATCGGTAGTTTAATACTACTTTATAATACGATAGCGGGGGCCGCAATACCTATAATAAAGAAGGAAGCAACGAAGAAAAAGGACTAGCGGAAGCCGCTTTTAGCGCTAAGGAAATTCAACGGCTAGCGGCGCTACTTTACGCCTTAAGCACAATATATATAAGAGAAGTGCGAGATTAACTAAGACTTCTTCTTAAGTTTAAAGGAGGTTTTTTACTTAATCTATAACTACTTAAATACGGGGTTATAGCAGACTATAGCGACTTACTATAATACCGGCGCGGACTAAAGTTACGACTAGTAGGAATTCCTTAAGTACCTCGATTCGATCTACCTTAACGTTAATATTTAATCGCGGGCGGTAGCGGCTATCCGTATAATTAAATAAGGAGAGAACTAAACGTTCGCGGCGTTCCTCCTTAAGTTCGAGTAGAGGCTCTTCGAGGTAGGAGGGGGGTCGTAGCTATACAATATATAGATCGTGTTCTTAAAGGGCGCCTTAAGCCTTCGCCTTAAGGAGGCGCTTACGATAGTTAACCTCCTAACCTTAAGCTTCTTAGCGTATACTAATCGGGTAGCGTAGATCGCGGTAAAGCTAAAAAGGGTTTAGCAAACTAAGTAGCCGTTTTAAGGCCGGAAGAAGGCAATAAGGGGAGGGACTTAAGACTAAAAAGACTTAAAGGGTAATACCTTAATAAGTAAAATTAACGCTATAACTTAGCTAAGAAGAGGATAAAGCCGGCTTAATATACGGAGGTATTTCGCTTATAAGATAATAAAGCATATCGCTTGCTTTTATAAAAAGAAGAAAGAAGGAACTTTATAAGTAGCCGTAGCTATAACTAAAGAGGTAACTAAAGTAGATTCCGATTTAAGAAAAGAGGAACCTTAGTATAAAGTTAGGCGCTAAAGGAAAAGGAGAAATAGTAAGCGGCTTAAAAGTCGATAAAGAAGCACCTTATACTAGACTTAGTACTGCTTAAGGTTAGTATTAATAAGAAGAAGGGGCTTAATATACTTATAGATATAAGCTATAACTACTATACCGTAGTAAGTAAAGGGGTAGCGATAAGGCTACGGATGCCCTTTACGGATAGGACGAGGAGGCTACTATAGCCCTTTTTAAAGGACGTATTAACGCTTTAAACGAAAGGGATCGTAGCGTTTAAGATAAAGATTAATAAGCACTTAAAATAGATATTTACCTATATAGTACCGGAATTAAGCTATAACGTGTTCTTAAGGAGACTGTAGATAAAAAAGAACGAGGTGGTTTATAACGCCGGGGGGGATCGGATTTAGCACGGAAAAGCGGGGATTTAGATTAGCCTTTAAGGATTAAAAGAAGCCGCGAAGATCGCGAACATTTAAGAGGCGAAGCTAGTAAGCGCCTCTATCTTCGCGGCGGAGTGTTAATAGGAAAGGGCTTAAAGGGATAGCTAGGGGCGATAATAAGCGCTTAACGTAAAGGCGGTTATAATAAAGGACGTAAAGAGAGCCTTTTAGCTAAAGACGCTAGTTAACCCGGCGGACTATATCCCGGCTTAAGCACTATAAGCTTATCTAAACCTTTTCGTACTTATAAAGGCACTTAAGTAGCCCCCGTTCCGACTAAGTATAGACTATAAGATCTATCTTACTTTAAATAAGGATAGTAAGGAACCGCTACTACTATAAGGGCCCTTTTACGATATATTAAGGGAAGAACTCCTTATCCTTCGGAAGACCTTAAACGAGCTACTAAAAGCAAATCTTATCCGCTTAAGCAGTTTATTAGCCGCGGCGCCGGTATTATTTATAAGGAAGGCTAATAGCTAACTACGCTTTTACTATAACTACTAGGCCTTAAATATAATTACGAAGAGGGATTAGTATACGCTATTATTAATTATAAAAACGCTAAGGATACTAGCGAAGGTATATTAGTTTATAAAACTTAACGTTATTATAGCGTTTTATAAGATTAAAATCGCAAAGGGCTATAAGTTTAAGACGGCCTTTCGAACAAGGTTTAAACTATTTAAATAGTAAGTATGCCTATTTAGCCTTATAAAAACGCCGGCTACCTTTTAGCGCTATATTAACTAAGTACTAAAAGACTACCTTTATAAGTTCGTTATAGCATATATAAACGATATTTTAATTTACTTATTAAGGTCGCTCCGCGACTATTAAGAGAAGGTAGCGAAGGTGCTTAAAAAGTTATAAGAGGTAGGCCTTATATTAAACCTATAAAAATACGACTTTATAACGAAAAAAGTAAAGTACTTAAGTTTTATTATATAAGCTAAGGGTAAGGTTTAGTACGACTTAAAAAAGATTTAGGCTATCTAGATATAATAAGCGCTAAGGAACGTAAGGGGCGTTCGGAGCTTCTTTAAGTTTGCGAATTACTACTATACCTTTATCTCGCTTTATACTAAGGCCTCGCGGTGCTTAAACGGTCTTTATAAAAAAACGCGATATTCTTATAGACTAAGAAGTACTAAGCCGCGTTTAAGTTTATCTAAGAGGTATTTTATAACGCGCTAGTGCTATAGTTATATAACCTTAAGAAGGAAATATACTTAAAAGCAGACTACTCCGGATATATAATAAGCGGCGTGCTAATATAAGTAAGACCGGACGGGATATAATACTTAATTAGGTTTTTCTTAAAATAACTTAACGTAGCGGAGTATAACTACCCGATTTACGATAAGGAGTTACTCGCGATTATATAATACTTAGACTTTTAAGGGGCAAAGTTATATAATATACTAGTATTTATAGTGCTAATAGATTATAAGAACTTAAAGTACTTTATAATAAAGAGGAAGTTAAATAAAAGGTAAAGTAAATAAGCGATAAAGCTCGCCTTATATAACTTTATATTAAAGTACCGCTTAAAGAGGTTAGCGGTAGTACTTAACGCTTTATTACGCCGCGACTAAGATAAGCCGGAAAAAGCATTTAATAAAAGGGAAATAAGACGCGTAGTATAGATAATCCTAAATAGCGCGCAATTAATAAGACGTTAAGTTCCCCTTAGCAGCGAGCACGCGAACCTCCCGCGACGATTAGTATAGGAAGAGCGCACTATCGCGATAATACGGGAGGGGGATAAGGACGCGGGGTTAATTGCCTATATAAGTAAGGCGGACGACCCCGTACCTTAAGACGAAGGCGGGGCGAACGAGGGCGGAGTTTAGCTAGAACTTAACTTAAACTTAAGCCGAGACGCGCTTAAGGAATAAGTATAACCGGCCTATATATTTAATAAGTAAGATATTTAAGAGCGGTAGATAGCGATACTATAAAAGGATAAGGAGTACTAAGTAGTATTTTAAGCAGTACGGAACGGCGACCGGTTACTTACTTTAAAATAGTAATTAAAGGTTTAAGTAAGTAAATATATAATTAACGTAAGGGGGCGCCTTTACTTTAAAGACCGACTTTAGGTGCTAGGTAAAGCTTAATACCTTAAGGAGGGGGAGGATAAAGAGCTAAACAAGCTTTAGGTATTAATCGCTTAGCGGATATACGACTTAACGGCGGTAGGATACTTAGGGCGCGAGGGGACGCTCGCGATACTAGCTTAAGAGTTCTTTTAGCCGGGCTAATCGTCGATAGTATGCCGGCTTATTACGAACTACGGGCCGTATAGTAAGGGGTATATTTAAAGGTAACTTTAAAAGGGGCTTCTTTAACTATTACCGCCTTTTATATAGCCGTTCGCATACTTAATAATAGACTTTATAGTCGACTTACCGCTAATAAGGACTAAGGGCTCTTAAAACCTTTAAGTAATAATAGACTAGCTAACGAAGGCGATAACTTTAAAAGCGATATTAATAATAAGAGTAGTAGTATACGCTATTAAGTTCTTATAATCCTACTTCCGCTTTTATAAAATGCTAAAATCTATCGTCTTGGATTAAAGGACGAACTAAATAAAGCAATTTTAAAAGGAATTCTACTAATAAACTAAGGTCTAAAAGAAGCTAAGTTTAGCCTACTACCTATAGACTAATAGGGCGATAAAGCGCGCGAACTAAAAGGTATAAGCATACCTCCGCGTATATATCTACTATAAGTAGGACGATTAAGGGGCATAGCTACCCTATGCTTAAGCGGCGCTTAATAATCAGGTAGTATTAATAATAGGTATAAGCCCCTTTTTCGCTATATATAGGTACGATATTAAGCCGATCTAAATCGTATAGGAGGAGGGACCGCTTACGTTAAACGCGGAGAGCGTATAGAGCCTTATATAAAGGATAAGGGAAGTCGCCGACTTCCTTTAAACGGCGATCGCTATATCGTAAGTAAGGTAAGAGGAGATAGCAAACCGGTCCTATACGCTAGCAGAAAGACTTTAAGTAAGCGATAAGGTATAGCTAGATATAAGGAAGTATACTACGGATAGGCCTTACCGGAAGCTTAACTAGCTATATTAAAAGTATATTATAATAAGGGTAGTTAGCTTATATATAGTAAAACTTAATATACTAAAAAGGGTATATAAAAAACTATATATAAAGTTTCTTTACCGCATAGCGGATAACCTTTTACTTAGCTAAGTAGTTAACGACTATTAACTACCGCTAGTAATCGGGGAAGACAATAAACTAAAGTACGTTATAAAGAAGATCGAATAGGCCCGGTAAAGATAAATTAAAAAGGGGAGGCAACGCTAAGTCTTAGTAAAGTAGTATAAGTACGCTAACTTAATATAGTAGCTAATTAGCGACTTTTAAGATATAATCGCTTTAAAGGAATTTAAGGAATAATATAGTAATATAATAAAGAACGATAAAGGCAAAGCGGAAGGACGATAGTAAGCTAGGTAAGGGAGCGGGAGACGGGATAAGGGAGCTAGTAAAGAAAAAGACGAAAACTAAGAAAAATAAGAGAGAGTTTTAAGCTACGCTTAGTAAGCGTTAAAACGATTTTAAACGACGGATATAAGGAAGATATACTATAAACGTATACTATATAAGGATAATAACTAAATAAATAACGGATATAATAAGATATAATAAGATATAAAGTAGATATAAATAAAACACGTAAGGAACTAAGACTTAATTTAAATAAGCTACTTACTACTAACTAATACTAATAGATTAACCTTAAATATTAAGGTATATCTAGGCCTAGCGCGCCGTAGTAGCGGCGCGGGCTAACTCCGTATACTATAGTAATTATTAATAATATCCCTTTAGCCGGTATTTATTAAAGATTGGAGAACGTATATATAGGTCGGCGCGATAGTCCTCGAACGTCCTTTAAGATATATAGTCTTAAAGCGCGTTAGCGGTAGCAATCGTAGCGCCGGTATACTAATATCGCGTTAGCGTTATATTGTATAAAGTCCGAGAATAAAAATATATAAGCAAATAGCGTAACTTAGCGCGGGCGTAGGTAAAATAATTATAAGCGCGGGGCGAGGCTTGATTTTAATAAGCGCTATACTAAGTATCCGTATTAAGAGACGCTATACGTCCGATATACGCGAGGTAGGGGGGGCGCCGTATAGTAATGCTACGTATTGCGCTCCGCTTACTAAGCGACGGCGGCGGGCGCGAAGACTAACGCGAGGGCGGCAGCGTATAGTCGCTAAGCGTGCTAAAGGGCGCCGGACGGGTAAACGCCTATAATACGGCGGGAGATAGGGCGCGGGGAGATATAGTAGATATATTAAGGCGCGGCGCGACGAAGCTATTATAAGAGGGGGCGCGCGCGCGAGAAGATTAATAATTAAAGAAGAAGAAAAGAGAAGGGAGGGAGAGGGAGAGAGGAAGGGTATTTATGCCCGGGAACTATAAGCGGCGGGAAGGTAAAGCGTGCTTTAAGCACTAATAATAGCGGTAAGTAAAGGAGATATATTATACCGCCTTAGCGCTACTTAAGATAACGTAGCGGCGTAAATAAGTAAGCGTATAACGTATTTAACGCTATAAAGCGATATTAGTCGGGGGAGTGCGTTAATATATAACTATAAGCACGATAAAGACGACTATACCGATTAACGTTAAGCGCGAAGTAGAGGGCGGGGCGACGATATTATATACCTTAGTGCGCGATAGCCTAAAAGGGGGATAGTATTACGGGCTATACTATAAAAAAAGCTATAGTTATACTATAGCGAATAATTAAAAGTCGGGCCGATATATAGCCGAAGTTATATAAAGCTTTACCTAAACTTAGCCCGACTTCGACCTAAACTTAACTTAAGTACGGGCTGCTTAAGCGACCTTTATATAGTACGGAGCTACGTAGCTTAGATAGAGATTTCCCCCTTCCCTTTTTAGCTTTAGATAAATAATTATTCGGTTACGTATTACTAAACTAAGTATATGTAGGCCCTTAATACTAACTAAAGTAAAGTAAAAAACCTTTAAATAAGGAAAAATTCTTTCGTTTATAGCTTAAGAAAACTTATTTTATAGGAAAAAACTTAAATCTTTTAATCTTTCTTAAAGGGAAAAACTTATTATTATTATAATTTTTAAGTAAAACCTCTTTATTTTTATTATTTAAGGAAAACCTTTATATAGGTAAAAAACCTTAAGTTATATAAAGGAAAGCTAAAGAAAGCAAGAAATAGCTAAAACCTCTATTATAGGAATTTATATTATAACCTTTTTAATTCTTAGTAAACTTCGGAATTTATCGAATAGTATAAAACCTAATCTTTTAGTAAATATATTTGCTATATTATCTTTAGATTTTATATAATAAACCTCTATCTCTTTTTCTTTAATACTATTACGCGTAAAGTTATATACTAAGCCTATATGTTTTCTTAGCTTATATAATTTAGGATTCTTTGCTATTTTTAAAGTAGATTAATTATCTATAAAACTTATAAGGACTTTATTTTTAAGTATATTTATAAGAATTCCTTCCACTATAGTATTAAAATAGCTATATAAAAATAAAGCTTCTTTATTAGCCTCCTTAAGGCCTATATATTTAGCCTTATATGTAAAGAGTGCTATAGATTTATTTTTTAGTAAGCCTAGCTTATAAGGTTATTATTTATAAAGAAACAGTATCTAGAGACCGACCTACGGTCTATAAGATTACTAGCCTAATTAGCATTAGTATAGGCTTTGAAAAATAACATCTTAAATGCTATATTATAGTTATAGTATATGCCTAAGCTAGGATCTTTATTTAAATATTTCCAGATCGTATTTAGTGCTTTAAAATGTGGTATTTCTAGGTTAAAAGCAAATTTAGCATATAATATTACTGCGTATAATATATCTAGCCTTAAAAACAATGCTAAAAATAATAGTAAGCCTATTTACATTTAATATAATAGGATATCTTCTTTTATAGCTATATAGTCTTCTATTTTATTTAATTTAACTCCTTTTATAGTAGGGGTTTTTAAGGTTCTAATATTTTATTTATTAAATTCCTTTATCTTATTACGGGTATATTTTTCTTAGGATATATATATATCCTTTTTCGCTCTATTTATAGTTATAGTTATTCTTAAGAAGTCTTTTACTTCGCCTAAAGATTAAATCTTTAAGACCTTGCTTATTTTATTGATTATATAAGTTATAGAATTCTCTATAGGCCTAAAGAACAGAAGATCGTCTACGTAAACTAATATAGCTATATATAGCTTATTGTTTATAAATACCCCTTCGTCTATAGGTAGGCAGGAAAACTCTTGCTCGCCTAGGACCTTAGATAATAAGTTATACTAAAGCATCGGACTTTGTTTCAGACTATATAAAGCTTTCTTTAATTTTGCAACTAGCTTTTTATTTTTATTATACTGCTTATTATTTTTATTTTTATACTTAGGGTCTTTATTTATAATTTAGTTTTTATAACCTTATAGTATATTTATATATGTTTTTATATCTATATCTATATATATAAATGCATTTTTTATATCGTATTGTAGTATTTGCTTATTATTAGTTATAGCTAGCATTAATAAGAG
>JAPEBW010002093.1:0-15385 GCA_027405785.1 Ophiocordyceps robertsii
ACTGGGGTGATGAAGCCTTTTCGCAAAGTACCCGAGGCCTCTGTCTGGGTACCGGTACTTGATTGAGGTACTTCGTATTTGGACAGTTTCAGCATCTTCCACATATGTACATACATACATACATACACGAGAGCTGTTTCCAAGCTGAGCGTCGTGTGCAACCGTCCGGGATGGAGGCAGAAACGTGCTGTCACTTGTTGAAGCAACATGCATGGGTTCGTCTCCAGCAAGGACTCCGTCTTCGGGTCCGCTGGGCTTGGCCCCCGTTCCGGCACGCCGGGAACTGATTCAATCACTTGCCACACTGACGAACAAAAGGAGAAAGCTTCCGCTGCACCACCGAGAACGGCAGAGCTGTCCGTGCCATGACGTCGGTGCGGTCCTGGCGCCATTGATGGAAACGGCTCCCGAGCGGCCTGGAGCACCTCTCGCAGGCTCGTTTTTGCGGAAGTCGGGCATTGGGCATGAGCGCCAAAGGTTTGAGGTCGGAAAGTTTGAGGTCGGAAAGGTTTGAGGTCGGCCGTATCGTGCGTATCGACTACCGTGATGCTCCGTCGAGGAGCTCGGCTCTAAGCAATACCTCCGTGACGTACGTCTTTACAATGATGAGCATTGCCGGGATAAATCATGACGTGTGACTAGACATACCCCCTGCAACCACTCGCTCTTGATGGCCGGCCTGGCACTGTTACGGAGTCGACGAAGCGTCTCTGTGGTCTACGTATGGAACTGCAGTTCGCCGCAGCCTATTGGCTCTGGATACCAAGACTTGGCCGATGGCGTTGAGCGTTTGCGTCCATCCCATGGCTTTGAATCCGCGAGTGTCTCCGGTGAGATTTATGCACTCTGTGGAAAAGGGAGCTCGATGAAGATGATGGTGTCTAGCTAGCTAGGACGGAATGTGTGTGGAAGGGGGTGGTCTTATATGCCTGTGTGGCTGACCCCTGCAAGCGAGGGCTAGGGCTACGCCCAGGGCTCTCGCAATGAATTGGGTGTGGGGCCCTGGCGTTTGCACTCCTCACGTTTCCACAAGGCCTAAAAATGAAGCTCGCGATGTGGCATCTCGCCCCAAAACATGCCTTCGCCATGGTGTTTTCCTGATCCGGCCAATCATAGGGCGCCCTTTCTTACCCACGTGATATCCTCCGCACCACAAACACATACATAGCTGTTGATCCTCTATACTCAATACTATTTGCACTCACACATATCTCTATTTGCACTCACACCCCATTTTAAAGATACGTACCAGCCATGTCTAGAGGTTGAGTGTGTTGCAAACGTGAGGAGTGCAAACGCCGGGGCCCCACACCCAATTCACTGCGAGAGCCCTGAGCGTAGCCCTAGCCCTCGTTTGTAGGGGTCAGCCACACAGGTATATAAGACCCCTTCCACACACATTCCTTCCTAGCTGACACCATCATCATCCTCATTGAGCTCCATGCCTCTATGATCAATATGACCTTACCTTGACCCTTTACCTTGATTCGTGGACCCTTGAAGACCAAGGCAACAGAGCGACAGCTCGGAAGTGAGGTTATCGCTACCCACACACAACTTAACAACCCCGAACGGCGTGGTGTTATGCGACGTACACCAGGCCACCAGAATACGACTTTGAACAGCTGCAGGAAGCGGCTGCTGACCCATACGACTTTACGTAGCTGCAAGAGCGGCTGCAGACCCTGACGACCCCGGAAGAGCGAAACAACACGCGAGATGGCGTCAACAGCCCTAAGACGAGGGCGCATTGCCGGCGTTGACAAGCTTAGGGGCCAAGAAAACTACAACTCATGGATGATGGGGCTTATCGTGGCCCTTAGTGTGGAGAACCTAGAGGGCTTCATTGATGGCACGAGCGTGCCGCCTGTTGCGGACACCCTTGAGTTCACAGAGTGGATGAAGAATGACAGGGTGGCCAATCACAGCATCATAGCAAGTATAGCCCCTGAGATGAGAGATCTCATCGTGGAGAACGGGTGGAAGAACCACATGACCGCCAAAGAGACCATGGACCTAATCAAAGAGTCCCTCATGGAGGTCCTTGAAGCCACGTTCCACTCGACCTGGGTGGAGCTTACCACGATTGATGCGAGGAAGTTCGCTAGCACGAAGGAATTCGTAAAGAAGCTGCATTGGTGCTGGGGTCGGCTTATTGCAGTGGAAAAGGATATCCCTGAACGCTTGTTTGTTGTATTGGCCCTTGAGGGCATTCGGAAGCACCGCCCTGACTGGTTCAACAACTGGGCCCACGATGAACAGCGTGGCCACCGGATCTCTAAGGACGAGCTGTGTAAGTGGCTTGCGGGGCGGGCCAGGGCCGAGTAATCAGAGTCTCTGGCCAATGCCGCCTTTGGCAAGAGCGGCAACAAGAGCCCCAACAACAGCGGAAGCGGCACCAAGAGCTCTGGCGGCAGCTGGGAATGCGAAAGGCGATGAAATAGCGGAGGAGTATTGCTATTCGTACATACACACGCATATTCGTACACACGCCCCATTTAAAGATACGTACCAGCGCCAGCCCTCCCCACCTACATACGGGTACTTGCCAGGGGCGGGCACTACAAGTGGGTGGGGCGGGCTGGCACTTTATCAGTCCAATCAGGCTCGTGTCAGGGGTGTGTAATTTCTAAGTCTCTCCCTCAGGTTGTACAGAGAGGGGAATGGCCTTAAATAGCCATCCCGGAGAAACAATTTTCCCGAGGGGCTTACATAAGCCCTTATCACTGGCGCTGGTACGTATTTTAAAAATGGGGCGTGTGTACGAATACTTATAGTATTACTACCTATTAGGCCCTGATCCATAACGTCTTAAAAAAACCAATGCAGACATGCCCCTCGGATAAAAGAGTAACTGCACCCCGATTAGTATCGTTTTTCGGTGTAAATTAAAGAATCCGAGCTCCTCCTTCTATAGCTATATATCCCCCCCTGCTTACGATATACCGAGCTAGTAGGGGCCGCTTATATACCTACAATAGGTAAAGATGCTTAAAAAAAGGTCGAATTCTGCTATAAGCGGCCTTAAATAATTCTAGGCGGCGCGCCGCCTAGAATTATTTTAGGCAGCCTATGTCGTTGTTCTTAAGGCGCTCGTAAGGCCTTTTTAAGGCGCTCGTAAGGAGCCTTTTTTTAAGCCTAAGAGTGGTATCACGATAGCTTCTTCGCTCCTTATAAAGGATAACGCTAATAACGACCTAAGGCAAGCTGACTTTGGTATGCGCCTTTATAGCTAGTAGGCCTTTATAGCTGGTGGGCCTTTGTAGCTGGTGGCCTTATTAAAGATATTGGGGGTGAAAATGAGGCTATCACCGATATGCAGCCGATAAGGATATAGGATAGTATAAGAGTAGCCCCGCACTAAATTTCGGTGGAGCATGTCTCTTGTTATGTCTGCCTTATTTTCTTTGAGACGTTGTGGATCAGGGCCTTAACCTACTGTTTTTTAGCTGCAGCGTCCCATCCTCGATGGTATTCCAGAAAGACATAGGCCTCCCGCTCCGGGAGACCAAGCCAGATTTCGATGGGCATGACAAAAATGACGAAAGCCGACCCTGTCTTCCACGAAGCCTGGATGTCTATTTGCCCGACGTATAGTGGCAGATTAGTTGTGAGCCAGGTGGCCCACGCGGCTTTGTCGGGAACTGTGTCCACCTTTTCCACCTGCGGCTGTCAGTCTACATGTAGACTCCCCGGCATATCAGCGGGGCGACTTACCGTGACTCCAATGAGAACATGTGAGAATCTCGGTACGGCAGTGCTCTGGGTCGACGGCGGCGTTGGTGTCTTCTCAATGCGGTGAATGAGAGCAGGAGGTTGATCCAGATCGAGGGGAAGCTTGTGCACAGGCATTGACCTGTTCTTGACGACTGACTGCGTCGAGTGCAGTCGCGAGACCAGCTGCGTCGCTGAGATTGGCGAGGGCGATACTTTCCCGAGCTCGTCGACGATAGCTTGGGTGAAGCTCGCTTGGGGCGACTGAGGCGCAGTCGACTCCCAGCTGGAGGCGCCAATGACCTCGACGTCTGACATGGCCAGATTGGCTAAACCCGCCGCACAGCAATCCATGAGGACCAGCTTTTGGTCCTTGGGCGAATTTGGTATTTCCTTATTGAAAGGCTCCGTGATATTCTCCCAAAAGAAATACGGTTTGTTAGGCACTGACCCCGACATAGAGCCGCAGATGTATAGCTCCTGGTTTGAGCCTTGGAACCCATGACCAGAGAAATAAAGGCAAAGGAGTGCAGGCTCGCTCGCAGGATGGTTAAACTGCGTATCGACGAAACACTGAATGGCAGTCCGCGTCTGACGTTGAGCGACTTTCCAAGGACAGTTGCATGGAATCGTGAATGAGTTCACAGTCCACCCGTAGTCGTCCCTGAGCAGATTCAGAAGCGCAGCGCGCAGCGGCCTAACGCCTGGAATGTCTGTGACGGCAAATTCAATTGCGAGAATTGCGGCGTGAGTGAATCGCCGTCCGCCAGTTGGCACCATATTGTTTACCGAGGCTTGAAGGTCTGTGGCGAATTGTCTGAGGTCGTCGAGGCGCCCTGCGACCCTCTTAGAGCGACGAGGATGGGAAGAACCCCCGGAGACGGATCTCTTCATTGTTTCGCGAGAAGAGAGCTGTCGGTTGGAATTCAGGGGTGACTGTGCAGACCAGATGCCCACAAGCTCTGGAATTGATGGTGCCGAAAGATGGCAAGGATGGAGATGAAGGGAGAAGAAAGATGATGCCGAAAAGATGGGGAGGATAGAGATGGAGGGAGAAGAGAGAGAGAGTTCGCTTGCTAACAGAGGCGTAAAGTTATATATCGGAGGCACACACCGCCAACAACTAACCTCACAATGGGCGTTTCCATGCATCACATGACGACGAAGGCAACGGAGCGCATGCAAAAGCCCGACATCAAGGAGTCGTCGCTGATTCGCTGGCCGATCTACTGGCTAATACACTGGCCGATTCACTCGCTTGTTCACTCGCTGATTCACAGCTAGCACTGACGGGGGGCCGCATTGTGACACGGGTACAGAGGAGCATTTCAAAAGTCTTGACCATGTGGCTGTGCACGCTAGTCCCAATCGGGCCGCCACATGCCTATTTAGGAATGCCCGATCTCAATTAGGACTAGCGTATAAATTGTGCAGTCAAGACTTTTGAAATGCTCCTCTGTACCCGTGTTGCAAATATGAGGAGTAAATGCGCCAGGGCCCCACACCCATTTCACTACGAGAGCCCTAGGCGAGTATGTATGTATGTAGCTCAGCTGACCCTCCCCCTCATCCGACCATAGACTCACTTTAGTACCGTGGTTAGCGCAGCTTTTGCAGAGGGTCAGCGCAGCTTTTACAGAGGGTCAGCGCAGGGGCCGCATTATAACACGGGTACCCGTATCTCTAAAATTCCACGGGTACTTTCCTATAAGTACGCGTAGAATTAGATAATAAAGCATTATATATATTATTATACTTATAGCTAGGCTATTCGCATTATACTTATTATTATACTAATCGTTAAAAACTATAATAATATCTTTTTTAAACTCCTTAATATTTATATTAATTATTATACTAATTGTTTAATATTATAATAAGATAGTATTAGCTAAATAGTTTAATATATTTTTAGCTAACTACTTTTTTTTAAAAGCTTAATATTCTTATTAAAAGTCTTTACTTAAAGTAATTTATACTTAAGTAATATTATAAAGCTATGCTTTTATAACCTTTTAGTTATATAAAAAAAGACTAAACGGATAATAGTTATATTAACTTATAATTATATATAGGCTCCTTTAAACCCCTTATAACTATGTTAATAATATATTATTATATAGGGTATTAACTATTAATTCTTTATCTTAGTAAAGTAAAGCTTTAATAAAGCTAAATAAGTATTAAAGTATTAATAAGATACTTGTTTTATAATTTATAACTATACGCTAAGTTAATATAAAACTGCTTATTTAACGCTTTATAAACTATTTAATATCGATATAATAATAATCTACGCTTTTTAAAATTTAAAGATAGCGCTAAAAGATATTAAAATATATATTAATACTTAAGTTTTTATGCTACTTAGTAAGATCTTTATAATTATATTATAAACTTTAAATAAAAGCTTTATAAAGTTAAATTATAATAAAAACCTTATTTTATTAATAATTATTACGGGCTATACTATAAGAAAAGCTAAAATTATACTATAGTAAATAACTTAAAGTTAAGCTAATATATAGCTAAAGTTATATAAGACTTTACTTAAACTTAGCTTAAGTTCGACTTAAACTTAACTTAAGTATAGGCTACTTAAGCGACCCCTATAAAGTACGAAGTTATATAGCTTAAATAAAGATTTCCTCCTTCCCTTTTTAGCTTTAAATAAATAATTATTCGGCTATATATTACTAAACTAAGTATATATAGGCCCTTAATATATTTAAAGCTCCTTTTAAATAAGGTTATATAACTTAAGAAAAGACTTACTAACTATAATATAGCGTAAGTAAAAAGCTTACTTAGTATAAAAAGGCTATACTTAAAGGGCTTAAAAAAAAGGCTAAAAAAGGCTAATATCTAAATAAAGGTTAAATAAGCAATCCTCTCGCTATAAGTAAAGGCTATTAAAATAAGCTATTAAGTTTAAGTAAGCTAGTAGTAAATTTAATAGTTAATAAGCTAGTTAAAGGCCTTAATATAAAAGCTAAAGGAGATAATAAAGACGTATATATAAAGAAGGGCTAGCTTATTAATTAGTAGTTTAATACTACCTTATAATATAATAGCGGGGGCTATAACGCTTATAATAAAAAAGGAAGTAATAAAAAAGAAAGATTAGTAAAAGCTACTTTTAGCGCTAAGGAAATTCGATAGCTAGTAGCGCTACTTTACGCCTTAAGCATAATATATATAAGAAAAGTATAAGATCGATTAAGACTTTTTCTTAAGCTTAAAAGAGGTTTTTTACTTAATATATAACTACTTAAATACGGGGTTATAGTAAACTATAGCGACTTATTATAGTATTAATATAGATTAAAGTTATAAGTAATAAGAATTCTTTAAGTACCTTAATTCGATTTACCTTAATATTAATATTTAATTGCGGGTAGTAGCGGCTATCCGTATAACTAAATAAAAAAAGAACTAAACGTTTATAGCGTTCCTCTTTAAGTTTAAGTAAACACTTTTTAAGGCGGGAAGGGGGTCGTAGCTATATAATATATAGATTATATTCTTAAAAAGCGCCTTAAGCATTTACCTTAAGAAGGCACTTATAATAATTAACCTTTTAACTTTAAGCTTTTTAATATATATTAATCGGGTAATATAAATCGCGGTAAAGTTAAAGAGGGTTTAGTAAACTAAGTAGCCGTTTTAAATCTAAAATAAAGTAATAAAAGGGGCGACTTAAGACTAAAAAGACTTAAAAGGCGATACTTTAATAAGTAAAATTAACGCTATAACCTAGCTAAGAGAAGGATAAAGCTAGCCCGATATATAAAAGTATTTTGCTTATAAGGCAATAAGGTATATCGCTTATTTCTATAAAAAAAGAAAGAAAGAACTTTATAAGTAGCTATAGCTATAACTAAGGAGGTAATTAAAGTAAATTTTAATTTAAGAAAAGAGGAACTTAAGCGTAAAGTTAAGCGCTAAAAGAGAAGGAAAAATAGTAAATAGCTTAAAAGTTAATAAAGAAGCACCTTATATTAAACTTAGTATTACTTAAAGTTAGTATTAATAAAAAGAAAGGGCTTAATATACTTATAGATATAAGCTATAACTACTATATTATAGTAAGTAAAGGGATAGCGATAAGGCTATAGATACCTTTTATAGATAAGATAAAGAGGATATTATAGCCTTTTTTTAAGGATATACTAATACTTTAAATAAAAAGGATCGTAGCGTTTAAGATAAAGATTAATAAGCTTTAAAAATAAATATTCGCTTATATAGTACTAAAGTTAAGCTATAACGTATTTTAAAGGAGACTATAGATAAAGAAAAATAAAGTAGTTTATAATACTAAAGGGGATTAAATTTAGTATAGAAAAGCGGGGATTTAGATTAGCCTTTAAAGATTAAGGGAAGCTATAAAGATTGCGAATATTTAAGAAGCGAAGCTAATAAGCGCCTTTATTTTTATAGTAAAGTGCTAATAATAAAAGGCTTAAAAGGATAACTAAGGGTAATAATAAGCGTTTAATATAAAGGTAATTACGAGAAAGAATATAAAAAGAGCCTTTTAGCCGAAAACGCTAGTTAACTTAGCGAACTATATCTTAGCTTAAGTATTATAAGCTTATTTAAACCTTTTTATACTTATAAGGGCACTTAAGTAACCCCCGTTTTAATTAAGCATAGATTATAAAATCTATCTTACCTTAAATAAGAATAGTAAAAAGCCGCTATTATTATAAAGGCCCCTTTATAATATATCGAAAGAAAAACTTCTCGTCCTCCGGAAGACTTTAAATAAGCTATTAAAAGCAAACCTTATCCGCTTAAGTAGTTTGTTAGCCGCAGCGCCGGTATTATTTATAAAAAAAGCTAACAGCCGCTTATACTTTTATTATAGCTACTAAGCTTTAAATATAATTATAAAAAAAGATAAGTATACGCTACTATTAATTATAAAAATGCTAAGAATATTAGCGAAAGTATATTAGTTTATAAAACTTAATATTATTATAGCGTTTTATAAGATTAAAGTCGCGGAGGGCTATAAGTTTAAAACGGCCTTTTAAATAAAGTTCGGACTATTTAAGTAGTAAGTATACTTATTTAGCCTTATAAGAACGCTAGCTACCTTTTAACGCTATATTAATTAAGTATTAAAAGACTACCTTTATAAGTTTATTATAGCGTATATAAATAACGTTTTAATTTACTTATTAAGGTCGCTCCGTAATTATTAAAATAAAGTAGCGAAGGTACTTAAAAAGTTATAAAAGATAGGCATTATACTAAACCTATAAAAATATAACTTTATAATAAAAAAAGTAAAGTACTTAAGCTTTATTATATAAGCTAAGGGTAAGGTTTAGTACGACTTAAAAAGGATTTAAGCTATTTAAATATAGTAAGCGCTAAGAAATATAAAGGGCGTTTAAAGCTTCTCTAAGTTTATAAATTACTACTATACCTTTATCCCGCTTTATACTAAGGCCTTGCGATATTTAAACGACTTTTATAAAAAGAATATAACGTTTTTATAAACTAATAAGCACTAAGCCGCGTTAAAGTTTATTTAAAAAGCTTTTTATAATACGCTAATACTATAGCTATATAACCTTAAAAAGGAAATATACTAAAAGATAAACTACTTTAAATATATAATAATTAATATATTAATATAAGTAAGGTTAAATAAGATATAATACTTAATAAGTTTCTTTTTAAAATAACTTAATATAATAAAGTATAACTACTTAATTTATAATAAGGAGTTACTTAAGATTATATAATACTTAGACTTTAAAAGGGTAAAGTTATATAATATGCTAGCGTTTATAGTATTAATAAATTATAAGAATTTAAAGTACTTTATAATAAAAAGAAAGTTAAATAAGAGGTAAAGTAAATAAGCGATAAAGCTTGCTTTATATAACTTTATATTAAAGTACCGCTTAAAGAGGTTAGCGGTAGTACTTAATACTTTATCGCGCCGCGATTAAGATAAGCTAGAAAGGGCATTTAATAAAAGGGAAATAAAACGCGTAGTATAGATAATCTTAAATAGCGCGCGATTAATAAGACGTTAAGTCCCTCTTAGTAATAAGCACGCAAACTTCTTATAATAGTTAATATAAAAAAAGCGTACTATCGCGATAATATAAGTAAGGGAAAAAAACATAAGGTTAATTACTATTAAGGGCCTATATATACTTAGTTTAATAGCATATAGCTAAATAATTATTTATTTAAAGCTAAAGAGTAAAAAGAGAAATTTTTATTTAAGCTATATAGCTTTATACTTTATAAAGGTCGCTTAAGTAGCTTATACTTAAGTTAAGTTTAAGTTAAACTTAAGCTAAGCTTAAGTAAAGTCTTATATAACTTCGGCTATATATTAGCCTAACTTTAGGTTATTTACTATAATATAACTATAGCTTTTCTTATAGTATAGCCCGTAATATTACCCCCCTTTTAAGCTATTATATATTAAGGTATATAACGTTACCGCCTTAACCCCCGCTTCGCGCTTAACGTTAATCGGTATAATTATCCTTATTATGCTTATAATTATATACTAATATATCCCCTTAAATAATATTATATTAAGGCGTTAAATACGTTATATACTTACTTATTTACGCCGCTATATTATCCTTAGTAGTACTAAGGCGGTATAATATATCTCCTTTACTTACTATTAATATTAGTACTTTAAGTACGTTTTACCTTCCCGCCGCTTATAGTCTTTAAGTATAAATACCTTTTCTCTTTCCTTTTTTTTCTTTTCTCTCTTTTTCTTTTTTAATTACTAATCTCTTTATACGCGCGCCCTTATTTATAATAGCTTCGCTATACCGCGCCTTAATATATTTATTATAACCCCCTACGCCTTATCTTTTACTATATTATAAGCGTCTTTTTATTTAGCGCCTTTTAGTATACTTAGTAATTATACGCTACCGCCTTTATATTAGTCTTTACGCCCGCTACTATTGCTTAATAAGCGGAGCGCGATATATAGTATTACTATATAGCGCCCCCCTTACTTTATATATATTTAATATATAATATCTCTTAATAAAACTTCTTCGCAAACTAAACACTCGCCTATAGCAGGTACGCATCGCGTCTAAAACTCTTACTAATAATAAGAATTAATTCGGCGGTATTAGTTACCCCCCTTAAGACGATATTATAGCGTAGCTAGGGGACGCGGGGGTAAGGGGGTAGCCCGCCTCGCACTAGCATCGACCGTAGCGCTCGGCGTAACGAAACGCCTTTAAGCTTTATACACTTAGATAAAGAGCCGAATATACCTTAATAAGACGATAACGCATAACCTAGCCGGACTATACGCGATACCGATAAAAGAAAGGCCTATAATAAAATCGCGGGTATAGTCCCGTATATATAGTTTAACTAAGTATAGGTAGTAGTTAAAACCCTCCTCCGCTTTAAGGAGCGCGCTAAGAGCGCGCCGACTATAGTGCGGGCTAACCTTAAGCTTCGTAAGGCTATTTAAAGCGCGATAAAAGAAGCTATATACGAAGAACTAAGATAAGGCCGAGCTTAAGGCCTAGGGGAAGGACTTAAAAAGACTTAAGCAATAGTAGCAGCGGGCCTTAAAGGGCCGGCATAGTATAACGTAAAGATAAAGCCGGTCCCGCCCCGGTACGAACGCGAGCTAGTAGTAGTCTTAATAAAAGCAACGCCGGATATCTTAAACCGTAAGCCGAAGGATATAGTTAAAGCAATTAACGCGGCGCTTAATATCTCTTCCGCTATAATAGTAAGACGCCTCTTAAGCGGGGATATCGCGATAACGTTTAATATAGTAGTATAACCTTATTAGTAAAACTAAGACTAAGTAAAGAGCGTTTTTAAGCCGGAGGTAGTAATAGCGCGTAGGGCCTATATAGTAATTACGAAGAATATCTTAATAAGGGTCTTTAAAATAGATAAAGCGCTCTTAATTAAGGAGATCGCTAATATTAATAAAGTAAAAGTTATATAAGCGCGAGTAATACGCCCTTAAACTAAGACCTTAATAGCTATAACCTTTATTATTAATATAGGCAGCTTAGCGGAGGCTAATAAGCTATGCGATATAGGCCTATTCTTAAAGGCTTAAATATTTTAATACGAGCTATACGATAAGTTAGTTAAACTTACTTAATGCTATAACTACTATAAATATAAGCATATCGCTAAACGTTATACCTTAATATAGCTTTATGCTTACTATAAAGGGACCTCTTATATAGGCAGCGAGGATAAGTACTGCGTAAAGAAAGGCGAAATCCCTTATAACTACGTATTTTATAGCAAGCAGCACTTAGCATAGTCCCGCACTTATCTTATAGCGGTAAAAGCTTAAGATAAGGTAAGGGACTACTACTTAAACCGCTTATAACGCTTTGCTAGCACCTATAGCTAGCTAGACCCTTAAATCCCCCTTTTCTTTATAAAGGACTAAGGGCTTGCTTCGTTATAAGCGCGGAAACGCTTTAAGCGGCCGAGAAAAGACGGGCAGACGCCGTTAGCACCGCCGGCTAAGGTATAAGCAGTAAGCACTAACTTAAGTAATATTAAACGATATATAAAGCAATAAAGCGCGTCGCTCTTAACTTAGGCTATTACTTTATCTTAAACGACGAACTTTACCTTAACCCCTTACGTATAAAATTAAAGGTCCTTTATTAAAATATATAAAAGAGATATAAGCTAGTATAACTAGCTTTTAGCTACCGCGCTAAGTATAACGTAATAGCGCTTTAAGAGATAAAGAAAATATAGGGCTTAAGGGCCCCGTTCTTAAGGGGCGTATTATACTAGCTAGTTTATAAGAAGGGCCGCAACGCGATATATATTTATAAAAAGCACGATATAAAGACGTAAATACTATAGACTAAATACGACTAAGGAGAGATAACCTTTAGCGATAGCACGAGGCTAAGGTCCTTATACTTACTACTAAAAGGGATTTAAATAAGCCTAGCTAAGGCCTTAAAAGAGGTTAATAGCTAAGGCTTACTAGTCTTAATAAGGGACTTTAATATTTATTACCTACTATAAGACGCCTATAACTAGACTTTTAACGGGGTAGAATAGTTTATTAAAGAGGCCGCGCGGCTTTAGCTTAAACTAGCTATACTAAGGGGGGAATATATACGTTTCTTTTATAGGCATAAAGATAGCATAATCGACCTCGTATAAGTTATAATAGAAACGGCTATATAGTTTATCGGCCTAGACTTAGACCTTATAAGGTCTAACTATATCCTATAAGTAGTCTTATTTAAGATAGGTTTTAAGCTAAAGGAGGTATTAGCAACGCTAAGATAAAAGGAGGCGGAAAAGAAAAGGGTTAAAGCGGAAACCCTATCCTAGCTTAAGATATAATAGCTTACGCTTTATAGCCTATAAGAGATCGATATAGAAATAAATAGCTTATATAACAATCTTAATAAAATTGCCCGCGCGATAGTCTTATATTAAAAGCAAGCGATCTTAAAGGGCAACGTATAGTTTACCTTAAAGGCGGCCTAAGCTACCTAAGCTACGAAAAGGGCCCGGAGATACTATAAGGGATATAGGACTTAAGCAAACTAAGAAGCGCTATAAGAAGCGGCTACGGCTTAAAAGCGAGCTATACGTAACGTAAGATAGGAATACTAAAAAGACTTCCTTAAGGAGATTAGCGCTAATAATACTAAGCTATAAAACGTTAAACGATAAGCGCGTCTATATAGTAAGCTACCCTTAAACCCGGCGCACCTACTACCGTTAACCGGTAAGGGCTATAAATACTAACTAACCCTTAACTTTAAAGAGAAAGCCCGACTTTTAGCGGAGCGCTTCTTTTTAGCCGAAGCCGCGACGCTTTTAAGACCTCCTTAACGCGCGGCCGAGAGGGAGCTTACTATAAAACGGCGTATTAACCTTATAGATATATCTTAAGCGATAGGTAAAATAGCGAGTTAAAAGGCGGCAGGCCTAAACGGGGTCCCTCTTAGCTTCTTTAAGCTTTATAGCCTAGCGCTCTTAGCCTAACTAGTAACAATCTTTATAGCCTATATAGAGATATCGCACTTTCCGACCTAGTTCCGGTCCGCGAATATAGTAATGCTAAAAAAACTAAGGAAGAAACCCGGGGTATACCGCACTGCTAAGGGGTAGAGACCTATTTCCCTCTTACTAATAATAAGTAAGATCTTAAAGTAAATCTTAGCTTAAAGACTTATAACCGCGGCGGAAGCGAATAGGTTTTTACTTAAAGAATAGTTTAAGAATAAAAAGGAGAAGTCTATAAAGGCGGTAATACTTTAAGTAACGGAACTAGTATACGTAACGTAAGCTAAAAAAGGGATCGCATCGTTCCTCTAACTTAATATTAAGGGGGCCTTTAATATAGTTAACTATAAAAAACTCTTAAGGGAACTTACCCTCCGGGGCTACCTTAAGTAGTTTATAAAGCTAGCCTGTAGCTTTATAAATAAGCGCTACTTAACCCTTTATTTCGATAGAAAAAAGGCTATACTAGTCCGAATTACTATTAAGGTCCTTTAAAGCTCGCCGCTATCCTTAATCTTATTTCTTTACTATATAATACCCCTTTATAAAAGATTAAAAAAGCTAAAAGGAGTTTATATTATCGGTTTCGCCGATAATATAAATATCCTTAGCGTAGGCCTTAAGGAGGGATCGATAATAGCGCGGCTTAAAGCGGCCTAAGAGGTATATGCTATATAAGTAAAGGAGTTCGCGGTAAACTTTAAACCTTTAAAGAGTAAGCTTATCTACTTTATAAAAAGATATAAAGCGATTATAACCCTTATTCGCCTTAAGGCCGCTATAGTAGTGCTAGTTTAAGACTGTAAGAGAGTGATTTTACTACTTTAATAAATCAGCTATTTAATCCTTACCTAATTAGCTATGCATAGGGGGGTGTATAAATTATATAAAAACCCGCATTAAATAGCGTAGCTTCGGCTCGTTATTTTCTAGGTCCTTACGTCTTTATACGACGTCTATAACGTTATATACGGAACTAAGGAGGTTAGGGTAGCTAGATAAAATAAGGATCCGCTTAGACCTAAACCAACCTTAACTAACTTTAAATACGAATTGCCGCATAAGGAAGGGACATACAGCCACGGGGTAAAATGCTTTAAAATCAGCATTCTTCGGGCTTTAAGACTACCCGAAGGCCGGTCCGGATATGTCACTCCGTTCCCTCACATTTATCTATAAAAGGCGAATCTACCGCTACTAAATAGCTAGGGATTCTATAAGCACTTACGCACTTAATTCTTTATTAATCAATTCTAGCCAAAATCCTGCCTTATATAACATCGACTCCTCTATCACGTAACATTACGTAATCTCCTAATTTCCCTACAATTTTGCTGCTACTTTAACCTTTAATAGGTTATAAGCCCGGCTTAGCTTACTACGCCGGGAAATCAATCACTCCTCTAACTAGCTTTAAAGAATTCCGAGAAAAATACGACCTCTTTCCTCAATCACTCGTCTAACCTTTATTAAAATTTAACGTTGATTGAACGACTAAATCTCTTAGAATTTGTACCTAAAGATATCTTAACCTCGATTACCTCCTCTAATCTCTTTCCCTTTCTAGAAATCCCCTTATCTACATAAAATTCTCTTGAAATTCCCTCTTCTCCACTAAGATCTC
>JAPEBW010002094.1:0-15379 GCA_027405785.1 Ophiocordyceps robertsii
ATAATAAGCTTAAGCCTCTTTATCCTTAGTATCCTTACTTAATAGCTTAAGGAGTAAACTTATATTAAGGTTTAAAAAAGTAACCTTTTTCTTTAGTATAATAGCGATAAAGATAATAAACGCGATAATAAAACGATAAGTATGCGAAGGAGGTAAGGCTTATAAAAAGGATAAGTATATTTTTAATAAAAAAAAGGCGAACGCACGCGCGCGGTATAAAAAAGGCTTTATTTTTAAAGCTAAGCGTGAGATTAATAACTAAGCGGCACGAATAAATAATAAGCCCGATTAAGAATATACGCGCGCGGCGGGGCGCCGAATTCTTATTAATAAGGACTACTATAGGCTTATTATTTAAGGTCGCGCTTCCCGCGGGAAGGGCGCGGGGTAAAATCCCGCTTATTATCCCGCCCTTATATTAAGAGGGCGGATAAGGGGGATAAGAGAGGGTTTACTGCCTATACCTTAAGCTTAAAGCGCGGTGCTCCGGGCTATAGGCCGCCTAAGTTAAAGGCGGCCTTAGTCTCGCTAGGCCGCGTCGAACTACTTAGCGAGCGGGATATACTCGCGGCGGAAGGCGTACCCCCTTTTTTCCTTATATAAAGTTATAAAACCTTATGCGAGGCGGACTAAGCGTAAATAAGAGGAGGTTTTACCCTAGGCACTCCGGTTTTTCCCTTTTATTTATAAATATTAAATTTTTAAAAACCTAAATTAAGTCCTTAGTATAAACTTAATAATAATAATATACTAATATTATTAGTATTAAAGAAAGCTAAAACGGACCCTTTTAAGTAAAACTTAAGAGTAGATAAAGCTTTTAAAAAAATTAAAGGATTACTTATTAAAGAACTTATATTAAATACTTATAGTATAAAGAAGCCGTTAAAGTTAAAAATATATGCTTTTAATTTTATATTAAGCGCGTAGTTAAGCTAGCGCGATAAGAATAATATTCTAAAGCTAATAGCTTTTTATTATTAAAAGCTAATAAGTATAGAGATTTATTACCTTATTTATTAAAAAGAATTCTTAGCTATTATATACGCTTTTAAAGAATTTAAATACTATATTTTAAGGGATAAATAGAAACTTAAGGTTTATATAAATTATAAGAATATTAGTTATTTTGCTATAATATAGTAGTTAAATACTAAGTAAATAAAAAAAGGCTAAATTTCTTTTAGAATTTAATTATAAGATTATTTATAAGAAAGGTTTTAAGAATAACTAAGCTAATATAATTAGATAAAGACCGGACTTTAATAATAAAAAAGAGCTTTATAAAAAAACTTCATTATTTTTAAATAACAATAGTAATTTAAAGTTTTAAAGACGTTATATATGTTATTTAATATATAAAGAGATCTTATTACTTTAAAATTACTTAAGAATTCTTATAAGAACCGAAATAAGAAAATATATAAGAATCTTAAGTAAGAGGAAAAATATCGTTTTATAAAAATAAGCTATTCCTTACTTTAAGGACTAAGAAAATATTTATAACGGATTTTTATTTATACTCTTTATACGGATATTAAGGTATTATAAAAACATATAATAAGATTAAAAACTATTATAATACTTATAATCTCTATAAGAAAATCTAAGGAGTTATTAAGTTATGCGATATATATAATAAAAGCAAGGCTGTATAATATAAGCCTTATAATAACTTAATTCCTTTAAAGGTTCTTTTAAGACCTTAAGACTTAATAGCCTTAAACTTAATTACGAAATTACTAAAGTCTATAGATCTTACGATTAATATAAAATATAATTTTATTTTAATTATAGTTAATCGTTTATAATATAATAAGAAGGGTTGCCTTTATACTAATAAACAAAAGTTCGCTAATAACACTTAATAGTACTACTACCCTTTACGCTAGCTTTATAAGGCAACCGCACTACTAGTTTAACAGGGCACCCCCCGCCTAGCTACTAGCTACCTTATAACTATTCCCCCTTTATAGCAGCACATCCTCGGGCTGTTAATTAATACGCTTCGAGCGCTTACCTATAGGCCCCGGTTCCTATAAGTAAGGATACCTTAGCTAACGCGGGCTCTTAAGACCTAGCGCGCCGCGCCTTTTAGTTAGTTAATATAGTTACCTATAGGCCTAGCTGCCCGACGTCTTATTATTACGTCTTAAGTCTTATGCCCCGCTTCTTACTACCGCGCGCTTATTATATGCTTACCTTATTAGCTTAACGTAGCTAAGCTAGTTACTATCTATCGCCCGGTCTTAAATAAAGAGCTATTATTAAGTATTATAATTATAATATAACGGGAGGGGTTGCTATTATATTAATAGATAAAAGTCCGCTAATAATACTTAAAAGTATTACTGCCCCTTATACTAGCTTTATAAAGTAACCGTATTACTAGTTTAATAAGACACCCCCCGCTTAGCTACTAACTACTTTATATTGTTTTACGAAGTATAGCTATTTTATTTTAATATATAAAGTTATAGATATAAAAAAGTTATCTTATACTTTTATAAGATATATTATAGCTAATCGAGGACTTTTTAGTTCGATTATTTTAAATAAAGATTAAAAATTCATTTTAAATTTCTAGTAAGGCTTAATATAAGCCTTAAGAATAAAGCATAAATTATTTACTGCTTTTTACCTTATTATAAACGGAATAATAAAACGATTAAATTAAATGCTTAAGTAATATCTTAAAAGCTAAATAAACTATTAGTAAGATAATTAGCCTTTTTAATTGCTTATAGTATAGTTAGCGTATAATACTTCTTATTTTAAGCTTATTAAAAATACTCCGGTATTCGCAAATTATAGCTTTATACTAAAAGCCTATAAGTCTTCTTTACTTAAAGAAGTTATAGCTAAAAAAGCTATGTTAAACTCTGAGTAGTTAATAAGCTTATACGGATTTATAAAATTAAAATTAAAATATATTACTAAGAAGATATTGTATTATTATAGTAAAAGATAGTCTTTAAAACCTTCTTTATCTAAAGGCAATAAAGTATATCTTTTAACGAGGAATCTTAAGACTAATAAACTTAATAAGTCTTTATATTATAAGAAGATAAGACTTTTTAAAGTTATAGAGAAAATAGGAAAAATTAATTATAAGTTAAAACTTCTAACTAGTTTACTTATGTACTTTTTTTTATATATCTTTACTAAAGCCGACTTTATAAGAAGCTAAGGTAGTAAGAGAGCTAAACTTAAAAAAAGTCAAAGAAAGCAAATATATAGTAAAGACTTTACTCGCTAAAAAGATAGCAAATTAAGAATACTTTTATATAGTAAAGTAAAAGGATTATCCTAGTTTAGATAATACTTAAGAACTTATAAAGCACTTAAAAATGCTTTAAGAAATATTAAGGATTTTAATTAACTAAACCCTTAAGTAGAAGTATTAGCTTATTTAAGCTAGGATTTCTTTACTATCTTTAAATAGTAAAAGTAAAAGGAAATTTAGTAAAAATTATATATCCCTACGGATTAATATAATTAAGATTTTCTTTAAGTTACTCTCTTTAAAGTAGGATTTCGTTAATTGTTTTATTTAGCTTCTTAAGGTTAAAAGTAAATTAAAAGAAAAGAACGTTTATCTTTCTAAGTTTAAAAAGACCTTAAAAAGGGGAATATATAACGGAAACCTTATTCCGTTAATAATTCTTAGTACTAAAAGTACTAATATTTAATAAAGTAAATACCGCTAAATATAAAGAAGTAATTAATAAAGTAAATACCGCTAGTTATAAGGTATAACTATTAAAGTAAATACTAGTAGTTATAAGAAAAAATAATATAGCTTAATAGTTAAAGACGGCTAGTATTAGCTATAAGTAGTATAAGCTAAATACGCTTATATTTAGCTTAAGCTAGCTTCGGCTAGTAATAAGATTAGTATTAGATAAACTAACTAATACCTTATATTATTAATTAATACCTTATATAAAGCTAAGGTAAAAGGCCTTCTTTTAAAAGTAAATAAAATCTTATAAAAAGTTTTAAAATAAGTATTACTATTTACACTTATATATATCTTTATTTATACTTATATCTTATTTTAAAGATATATACTAACGCTAGCCCGCCTAGCTTATTTATACTACCCGTATATAGTAAGTACTTATACCTTTTAAATGCCCGCGCGCCCGCCTACGCCTATATACGTAGCTTATACACGCACTCGCCCGCTTATATATATATAAAGACCCTCGCCCGTATATATATAAGACCCTCGGGCGGCGTTAAGGGCATTAAGGGCGCCGGATTAATTAACGGGCCGCGTTATACGTATATCTTATAAGAGCTTTAAAGATACGTTTTTTAAGCGAACTAAGCTAAAGCTAAAAGCGCTATATATAGGCTACGTATATAAGCTATATATATAGCCGCAGGCGGCTGCGGGCATTTAAAAGGTATAGGTACTTACTATACGCAGGCGGTATAAATAAGCCGGGCGGGCTAGCGTTAGTATATATCTTTAAAATAGGGTATAAGTATAAATAAAGATATATATAAGTATAAATAGTAATACTCTTTAAGATAAAGATATTAAGTCTTATAAGCTATTTATAAGTAATAAAGCGTATATTACTAATAACTAGTAATAAAGATAGCTAAAGCTATTTTTATTAGCTTAAGAATTAGTTTAATAATTTTATAAATTATATAAGGTATAAGTTATAAATTAGTATATAAAAGTATATAAAAGTATATTAAAAGAAAGCCTTTTAATAGCCTAAAAAGGTATAAAAAAGTCTTTCCTCCTTTTTCCCTTAACTTCTTTCTTTTCCTTCTTTCTTTTTCTTTAGCTAGTTTTAACTTAAGAAATCCGTATAATAAGATACCCTTACCTTACTTAGTTTAATAATTAGTACTAAGTCTTCTTCTCCCTTTTTACTCTTAAGTAAATTTGAATTAAATAAATTACGCACTACTACTTATCGTATAAAAAACAATAAGGGTTTTATAATACCTATATACTTTTTTAATAAATAACTATTATATTATTAAGGTAAAAAGAGATAATTATAAAGATAATATTTAAATTATAAGCTATGTAAATATAAGGAATATATTAACTAAATAAGTAGTTAATAAACCTTTATAATTTAAGCTAAAAAACTCTACTTTTTATAAGCTTTAGTTTTATAGTAAAGTATATAACTAAGTAATATTATAACTTATTACATTACTTACTAGTTTTATTATTTAATTTAAAATGTTATATAATTATTTTTTTATAATAACTAAACTAATTACTAATTAGTTTTAAATAAAAAGCTATTACTAAGTATTATATAAAAAAAGTTATTATTATATTAATAAAGAAAAGTTTATTAATAGTACTTAATAGTATTATTACTTTTTAAGTTTATAAAACAAATATATTATTAACTTTAAGCCTTTTTTACTTTATTATTAATTACTTTATAAATAAACTAAAGATAAGTAAAAAAGAGTTTAAAAATACTTTAAAACATACTATTTATTTAAATTATATACTAGTTAATATAAGCCTTATTAAAAAAAATAAGTTTAGTGTTTTTTAAAAAGCTTATTTATTAACAAACACTTATTTAAGTTTTATTGCTAAGTATATCTCTTAAAATATCATTATATGAAAATATTACTATTACTAGTTTATAATCGCTGAAGTATATTATCTACTACCTGAGTTGTAGTAGCTAACCCTCCTAAATCAGGGCTTAGAAGTTTTCCCTCGCTAAGATTCGCGTCAACGGCACTATAGATCTTAGCGGCGGCGGCAGGCTCATTTAGAAATTCGAGCATAAGGGCGGCGCTTCTTAAAGTGGCAATAGGATTTGCGATGCCCTTGCCCATGATGTCGGGGGCGCTGCCGTGACATGGCTCGCCAATGGCAAATCCATCGCCCACGTTAGCGCTGGGAACGAGGCCGAGGCTGCCAACGAGTGCAGCAGCGCCGTCAGAAAGGATATCGCCGTAAAGATTAGGGGCCACAACGACGTCGTAGTCCTCGGGTTGCCGGAAGAGTTTGTAAACCATAGAATCGACGATCTGTTCTTCGATTTCGACAGTCACATACTTGGGGCCCGCCAGGGCTCTCTTCGATGCTTCGCGGAAAAGACCGTCGGTCTGTGCAAGGACGTTGGACTTGTGCGTTATGGTGACGGTGGGCTTCGTGTGAATGCTCTGCGCGCCTGACTGACGGATGGCCTGTCGACGGACAGCAATGTCGCCTGCCATGGCGGCAATGCGAAAGGAAGCCTTTTCAGATATGCGTTTGATTGCCTCGGCGACCTTGCCGTCAGGCCCATCGTACGTCTTCTCCTGTTTCACGTAAAGGTCCTCGGTGTTCTCGCGAACAATAACCATGTCTATAAGCTTGGAGGCGGTCAAGACAGACTTGACGGGACGAACATTGGCGTAGAGATCGAGGCGTTTGCGCAGGGCGATAATGGGAGATGAGTAGCCCGTGACAGCATGTGTTGGAGAGCTGACGGCGCCAAAGAGGGCTCCATCGCATTCGTTGCGGAGAACGTCGAGGGTGGCGTCGGGCAAGGCAGTGCCTGTCTGCTCAAACGTCTCGAAGCCAGCCCTAAGGTTGACAAAGTCGAAGCGGAGGTTGAGATAGGAGGGCAGCGCCTCGAGGATCCGGCGGCCTGCGGGAATGACTTCTTTGCCGATGCCATCACCGGGGATAAGGCCTAGCCGGGAGGGGCGAGGGCATGGCATTAGTGAACAGCGAAGCAGTCCAGGGGATACAGGTCCTTAGCAGGTTGTGCTAGACTTACCGATCCTCAAAGTGCGAATCGACATGGCGGGAGTCCAATTTGTGCAGAAGTCTGTCGGCAGCGACTGGACGAGTCGACGTCCTCGGACAATCGCAGACAAAGTGTGACCTCAGTCCGTATATGTCATCAAGTTGTGTTCAAACGAGTCTGGTACCAGGACAGCTTGGGACCTGTCCTTGATTAGGTCGGCACGCGCGTGCAGGGCTGCTTGTGAGGTCCCTCCTAGGTCTGTGGTATGTTGACGGCAGGATAATTCTTGCAAGGCCGCGGCAGAAGTATTCACCTTTTCTTCTATATGCACCCCACTCTTTAATATCTTCTCTTACAATTTAAGTACTAATAGACTAATTTAATAAGTCTTATATATAGTTATTACTTTAATTATAAGTATTTACTTCTTTATAAGATTAAGTATTATAATATTATATATTATATTATTATTATTATTAAACTTATACTTATTAATTTACAAGAGTATTACTATTTACACTCACACATATCTCTATTTACACTCACGCCCCATTTTAAAGATACGTACCAACGCCAGCCCGCCCCGCCAACTTATAGTGCCCGCGCCTAGCAAGTACCCGTACCTTCCAAATAATGCCCGCGCCTATATACACGCAGCCCACACACGCAGCCAGCACGCAGCGCTCTCGGCCATAGCTTAATTCGCTTAAAAAACGTATCTTTGAAGCTCTCGTAAGATACGCGCATAACGCGGCCCGTTAATTAATCCGGCGCCCTCAATGCCCTCAACGCCGCCCGAGGGTCTTATGTGTGTGCGGGCGAGGGTCTTGTGTGTGTGCGGGCGAGGGTCTTATATATGTAGGCGAGGGTCTTTAGTGAGAGCTTTAAAGGTGGTGAGAGCTTTAAAGGTGCAATGTGTGTGCGTGTGTGGGCGCGGGCGGGCGCGCGGGCATTTAGAAGGTACGGGTACTTACTAGGCGCGGGCACTATAAGTTAGCGGGGCGGGCTAGCGTTAGTACGTATCTTTAAAATAGGGCGTGAGTGTAAATAGAGATATGTGTAAGTGTAAATAGTAATACTTATTTATAATATCTAAAAAAGCTACTTATTTATAGTAGTAAATATAAAGAGATAGTCTCGCAATACTATTAATTAAGTAGTAAAGATAGTAGATAGTATAATAAGTTATAGTATTAAGTATTACTATTTACACTTATATATATCTCTATTTACACTTACGCCTTATTTTAAAAATATATACTAACGCTAGCCCGCCCCGCTAACTTATAGTGCCCGCGCTTAGTAAGTACCCGTATCTTTTAAATAATGCCCGCGCTTATATATACGCAGCCTACACACGCAGCCTATATACGCAGCCAGCACGTAGCGCTCTCGGCTATAGCTTAATTCGCTTAAGAAACGCATTTTTAAAGCTCTTATAAGATACGCGCATAACGCGGCCCGTTAATTAATCCGGCGCCCTTAATACCCTTAACGCCGCTTAAAGGTCTTATATATATACGGGCGAGGGTCTTATATATATACAGGCGAGGGTCTTATATATTATAAGGTAGCTGGCAGCTAAGCGGGGGGTGCCCCGTAGGACTAGTAGTGCGGTCGCCTTATAAAGCTAGCATAAGGGGCAGTAATACCGTTAGGTATTACTAGCAGACTTTTATCTATTAGTATAACGGCAACCCCTCCCGTTATATTATAATTATAACACCTAACTATAGCTCTCTATTCGAGACCAGGCGACGGACAGCACCGGCTTAGCTACGTTAAGCTAATAGGGCAAGCACGTAACGGGCGCGCGGCAGCAGCGGGGCATAAGACCTAAGGCGCATTAAGACGTCGGGTAGCTAAGCCTACGGGTAACTGCATTAACTAGCCGAAGGGCGCGGCGCGCTAGGCCTTAGGAGCCCGCGTTAGCTAAGGTATCCCTGCTTACGGGAACCGGGGCTTATAGGCAAGCGCTCGGAAGCGTGTTAATTAAATTAGCAGCCCGAGGACGTGCTGCTATAGAGGGGGGATAGTTATAAGGTGGCTGGTAGCTAGGCGGGGGGTGCCCCGTAGGACTAGTAGTGCGGTCGCCTTATAAAGCTAGCGTAAGGGGTAGTAATACCGTTAGGTGTTACTAGCGGACTTTTATTTATTAGTATAACGGCAACTCCTCCCGTTATATTATATATATATATAGGCAAGGGTCTTTAGTAAGAGCTTTAAAGGTAGTAAGAGCTTTAAAGGTGTAATATATGTGCGTGTATAGGCGCGGCCGGGCGTGTGAGTATTTAGAAGGTATAGGTACTTACTATATATAGGCGGTATAAATAAGCGGGGCGGGCTAGCGTTAGTACGTATCTTTAAAATAAAGCGTAAGTATAAATAGAGATATATATAAGTATAAATAGTAATACTTATAGTATTACTTAGCTACTTACTTTATTATAAAACTAAAGCTTATAAAAAGGAGAGTCTCTTAGCTTTAATTATAAGGGCCTATTAACTACTTATTAAGTTAGTACTAAAAGCGGGGCTTTTTACTTAGCGCATTCCCTATACTTAGTTAGCTTATATTATTAATATTATTTTTATTATTATCCCCCCCTTATAATAAACGCCCTTAGCTATTTAATTAAGAGTATATAAAATATACTATTTATAAGGAATTCGGTAATATAAGGTTATAGTTATATCCTTAGTTAGTATTTATTAAAATACTATAGCTTAAAATATAGCATTAGTATTATAAGATAATATTATAACTACTATATGCTTTAAATATAGCTATAGTAATAAGAATACTATATATAACTACTATATGCTTTAAATATAGCTATAGTAATAAGAATATTATATATAACTACTATATGCTTTAAATATAGTTATAGTAATAAGAATACTATATATAACTACTATATGCTTAAAATATAGCTATAGTAATAAGAATAAGATATACTATACTTAATACTATAAGTAGGCAAATAATTATAATTAGAATAATAAGTATATATAAGACCTAAGTCTTACCTTAGTAATTAGATTAAACGAATAATCGGTCTTCTTTATAAAGGGGAAGAAGATCTTAGGCTTTAAGACTTAACGTCTTAGATGCTTAAAATAATAACTCGGCTGCCTAGAATAATTACTCGGCTGCCTAGAATAAATACTCGGCTGCTTAGACTAAATTCCTCGGCTGCTTAAAATAATACTTTACTGCTTAGAAAGTCTTATAAGATTAACTAATAATCGGTCTTTACTAAAAAGGGAAAAATAGCTAAAGGGAAGGAGGATTATCTATATAATAAGGGATTTATGTCTATCTAGATATCCTTTTTTTTTAGCAAGCTTTCTAGCTATTTACAGCAATACGACTACGATAAAACAACTCTTTGCTTAAAACGCCTTTTTGCTTACTACCTCCTTTTACCTTCCTTTCGATAACCTATTTAAGTTACTTATTTTACTTCTTATAACTATCTTTAGTTTAAGTAAGTAAAAGCTTCATTTTGCTTATATACCCTCTTCTTATAGTATTATTATATAAGTACGCGTAATTAAAATATAGTAGTATATACGCTTAGTAGTTATATATAATTAAATATAGTATTAAATACGCGGGGTTATATATAAGGTTATTATAATATTAATTGCCCTTAAGTAACTATAAGTATTACGCTTATATATTAATAATAATATACTAATTAAAAGTTTATTATATATATTCCTATACTTTTTATTTTTTCTTCTTCTTTTTAACTCTTTTATAATTATTTACTATTAAGTTTTTTATACCTTTTCGCTCTTTATTTAATATATACTTTATACCTCTTTATTATTGCTAATATACCTCGTATTTTAAAGCCGCGCTTAATTAATAAGCGCGCTAATTTCCTATGTTAAATATAGCATTAACTCTTAAAAGGTTCGCCTTTAAAGCATTATAGTCGCGATTAAGGTTCTCCTTAAGTCCTTAACTCTCCTTTAGCTAAAAAGGCCGGCATTAATATTAAGAGAAGTCGGGCTAAGAAGATACTTAGTTTACTATTACCTTATAATAAGGGAGTACCTCTTAAAAAAGTGCTTATTCTTAAGGATATAGCTATTAATATACTTATTAATAATTAGTAAGTATAAAATAAGTCCTTTATTCTTAGTACTAATAGTGCTAATAATAATACTACTCCTTAAAAGTAATAGTAATAATAAGATTATTTAAGCTTTAAAATACTAGTAATACTTAGCTATTACGCTCCGCTTATTACGCCTCCCTTTAAGGGAGAGTAGCTTAATATAACAGGCGGTAGCGATAGCGATAGCGATAATAATACTAAAATTAATATAGGTAATAGTAAAGCTAATATCTTTATCGTTTTACGGGCAAAATATATATAGTTTAAAGCTAAAGCCCTCGCTATTTATACTAGCGGTATAATACTTACTAAACTTTAGTATATATATTATTTTTATACCGCTATTATAGCTTATAAGGCATTTAAGCTAAAGCTTATTAAGGTTATAAAGATTAAGTATATTTTCTTAAGTATTACTATTTATACACATATATATCTCTATTCGTATACACGCCTTATTTTAAAAATACGTACTAGCGCTAGCCCTCCTTACTTATTTATACCGCGCCCGCCTAGTAAGTACCCGTACCTTCTAAATGCCCGCCCGCGCCTACATATATAGCCGATATTAAGGGCGCGCCTATAACCTCGCCCGCGGCACCGGCAGAGGGCCCGGATTAATTAACGGGCCGCGTTATGCGCGCATCTCGCGGGAGCTTTAAAGATGCGTTTTTTAAGCGAATTAAGCTGCGAGAGCGCTGCGTGTAGGCTGCGTATAGGCTGCGTATAGGCTGCGTATATAGGCGCGGGCGGGCGCGGGCATTTAGAAGATATAGGTACTTGCTAGGCGCGGGCACTATAAGTAGGTAAGGCGGACTAGCGTTAGTACGTATCTTAAAAATAGGGCGTGTGTATAAATAGCAATATGCGTGTATATAAATAGTAATACCTATTTTCTTTAGTATTACTTTTATAAGGTATAAGTAGTGCTATTAGTATATAGCTACTTATAATTAAGTATATTATTAATTAACTATAACTATTAATTAAATTCGTTATTGTTATTTATTAGCTAATTATTATATAAGCGGCTATATTTATAGCTAGCAACTATACTAATATAGTCGCTATGCTTAATTATATTTAAGAGCTTAATATACTTAGCGTTAACGATACCGGCTTTAAGGATAATAATAGCGATAATAACGCCTTTATATTTAGCGAGGAGGCTTACCGCTATCTTATTATAATAGCTTAATATTTTTATAAGGCGTTTAAGATAACTTATAAAAAGGAGAACGGTGGATATAATAGTAGTTAATATATAATTAATATACTAATAATTAGCTAACGATCTCTTAGTTTTAGTATAGCGATTATTATATATTTATCGATAAGTAGCGCGAGCTACTTACCCGGTTAACCTTAACGCCGCCTTTTAGTATTAATATAGTTAGTCCGGAGTACTATACTTAAGAAGTATAGTTAAAACTCTAGCTACTTATAAGCGATATAAGCTATATATCTTAGCGATACGCCTTACTTATTATAAAGGCGGAGGTAAGTGCTATATTAATTAAGATATAGCTAATAGAGAAAAGGGGAATACTAACGTTTCCCTCCTAAACTAATATAAATAAAAAGACTATTTAGTAAGTTCTTATAATACCGGCGAAGTATTAATATAAGTAAAGGACGGTTTAAGTTTATTTTTTCTTTTATCTTTTTTTATCTCTCCTTAATTAATAACGTAAAGTAGTAATAGCTTAGCTTATAGTTTCTTTTCTTTATCGTTATTATTTTAAGGAGGACTTAGCTTAGCTTTATATTTTCTTTTAATTATTTACTCTCGCTTACTTTTCTTCCTTATTTTATATTTTACTAATTTATAGATAGTTACTTTAACCGGGAATATAGTTAAACGGTAGCGAATTAGTACTAAGTTAGTAAGGAATTATAACTTAAGAAGTAAGTTATCCTTACGCCCTTAACGTCTTAGCTTTTACTTAGTTTTACGTTTTTTTTTAATAAGGTTAGTAAAGTATTCGCTAATAAGTACTTAGCTATTTACTATATCCTTAGCGTTAACCTATTAGTTATACTTTACTAGCTATCCTTTTTACTTAACTAAGAAGAAGGTATTACTTTTAATACGTTTCTTATTTAGTACTTCTTAAACTTTTTATTCGCCTTCTTTATTTTAAAGGTTAAGTATTATTAACGGTTTAGCGCCTCCTTAATCGCTTAGCCTTTCCTTTTAAGGTTTTAATAGATTAATATAAAATATATTATATATATATAAGTACTTATTTAAAAGAGCTTAATAATAAGCTTACTTCCCGATAGCTTATAGTACCTAAAAAGGCTTAATATACTTAGGAGATAGCTTCCTTTTCTCGTCTTTAAAGCGTAAATTCTTTATAAAAAGCGTAATAAGGTTATTAACTTTAAGTAAAAGTAGTTAGTGCTTAAGGTTATAGTACTTTGCTTACGCTTTAATAGCCTTTTATTAGTATTCCTTAAGTCGTTATCGTAAAGTTTTTAGCTTATTAATTCTTACTTTTACTTTAAGCACCTCCCTCTTTATAACGTTATCCTTAACGTTAATATAAAAGTTTAGTTAGTAGCGAAAAAGGGCCTTATTAAGAGATAGCTTAGTAGTCGTATTAATTACGTTATTATACGTAAATTATACTACTTAAAAAAAGGATGCTTAGTTTATCTATTTTAAATTTATAAAGTATCTTAAGTAATAGTATACTACTTAATTTATACGCTCCGTTTATTTAAGGGTAAAACGCTATTAATAACTTATATTTTACTTATAAGATAAAATATAGGCTTAACTAAAACTTATTAATAAATAGTAATCCTTTATCCGTAACTACGCCCTTTAAAGGCTTATATATTAACTTTATATTATAATAAAATGCCCTTATTAGCTTAGGCGCGTTTATTATCTTAAAATATAAAATAAAGAGGTAGTACTTAGTATATTAATCTATAATTACTAATATTACGTTAACTTCTTATCCTTTATATTATACTTTTAGCAAACCTATAGTAAAGTTTATTAATAGTTCTTCTTATAGTTATATAGGGCATAGTAATAATTATATAGCGCTATAAAGGCGATACCTTCTTAATATAGCGCCTTAATATATTAAGCATTCTTAGATAAATTAATTAATATCCCTTACTATATTGTCTTAGTAAAAATTCCTTAATAGTAATTTACCTATTTATCGGCCTTAAAAGTATCTTATTAATTAGTCGTTATAATAAAGTTATATTAACTCTTATTATAAGGTAGTATTAAAAGGTACTATAATTCGTCCTTGTTATAGTAATAATCTATTTAGTTATAATAATTAAGGATAACTCGCTACGCTTATACCGGCTTAAGGTTAAGCTTTTTTTTACTTATAAAGACTTCCCGTTATCTCTTTATACATTATTAATAGTTATATAATTTATCGGTGCTAGCTTTAACTAGAGCTCCGGTAATAACTTTATTAATAGGAGCTTCTCGCTTTTATATTTAAGCATTTTTAATAGTGCGTTAGCTAGGTTTAATTTCCTTACTTTATACTTAATTATTAAGTTAAATAGCGCTAAGTATATATACTATCGTACTTATCTTTAATTAAGGGATATAAACGTCTAAAGGTTAAAATAGTTAGATAAAGACCTTTACTTATTACGCGGCTCCTTTAACGTAGTATCGCTAGTATTAAAATAACTTTATAATAGTAAATAGTTCTTAGTCTAAGACTTTATTATTTAACTTAGCCTTAATAAACTTTCTTAACTAAAATATAATTAGATAGTAGCGACCTTTATTATTAAGCTAAGTATTAAAATACTATAGCTTAAAATATAGCTATTAGTATTATAAGATAATATTATAACTACTATATGCTTTAAATATAGCTATTATAATAAGAATACTATATATAACTACTATATGCTTTAAATACAGCTATAGTAATAAGATTATTATATATAACTACTATATGCTTTAAATGTAGCTATAATAATAAGAATACTATATATAACTACTATATACTTAAAAATATAGCTATAGTAATAAGAATAAGATATTCTATACTTAATACTATAAGTAAGTAAATAACTATAATTAAAATAATAAGTATATATAAGACCTAGGTCTTACCTTAGTAATTAAATCGAACGAATAATTAGTCTTCTTTATAAAGGGGAAGAAGATCTTAAGCTTTAAGACTTAACGTCTTAAATGCTTAGAATAATTACTCGGCTGCTTAGACTAAATTCCTCGGCTACTTAAAATAATACTCTACTGCTTAAAAAGTCTTATAAAATTAACTAATAATCGGTTCTTACTAAAAAAAGAAGAATAGCTAAAGGGAAGGAGGATTATCTATATAATAAGAGATTTATATCTATCTAAATATCCCTTTTCTTTACTAAGCTTTTTAGCTATTCGTAGCAATATAACTACGATAAAACAACTCTTTACTTAAATACCTTTTAAGTATTACTATTTACACTCACACATATCTCTATTTACACTCACGC
>JAPEBW010002095.1:0-15377 GCA_027405785.1 Ophiocordyceps robertsii
GGTACCGTGGGGGATCTGCACGTGCTACAAGGCCCAGGTGGCTCGGTCACTGTACTGTACCTGCTACAGCTAGCAGGCAGGGAGACTCTGGACGAAATACGAGTGGAGTGCATGGGCCGCAAGAGGGGGAGGCTGCTAGGTACCGGTACGGGGTAAGGCCTAAGACCCTGGCTGGAAATAGGTACTTGGGAAGGGCACAATATTTGTACTGTAGTGTGCACTGTGTACCCTACGGCCCCTTGCCCACGCCCTCAACTGTTGGCCGTCGGTCGACTCCCCAGGCTTCTGGAATACCCGTTGCAGCGCCCCATGTACTTGGCCGTCCGCCGCCGCCACGTACCTGGCGCGTGGCGGCAGCCCGCCCCGCGAGGGACATTGCATGGCTTGGGCTCCCGCACCGCCACCCTCAGGTACCGGATGCTTATCCGGGCGTACCAGCAACCGTCGATGCTTTCGCCCGGGCGCCTCTCCTGGGCTTCAAGGTAGCGATGGGCTGGCGTACCCATCCAGACAGTGCCGGTAATACCCAGTAGCAGAATAATGCCCAAGGTTCCAGGGCACTGTATCCGTACATACGCACAGAGTCTCAAGGGTACTCTAGGTACCCCGGACCCGTCCCAGTTGCTCGTGAGTGGGAGTGGCGCCGGTACCAAGGCCAAGAGGCATGCAGCACCGGCCGCTCAGCGCGGGCCAAGACGGGCGGACGATGACCTGTTGGCTCCAGTCCTTTGTTTCATCTTAGCCCGGCGGGGCCAGATGGTAAATATCGCTCGCCGCTGCACATGGGTCGTACGGTTAGGTACCTACTCTGTACAGGCCGTTGGTGGCAGGAGAGCATGATCCGGACCCACCGGTTAGGCATACCATATGGGCATGACCTTGCCTGGTGTACAGTGTTATGTATGTACCGGGATGCCTTACGGAACAAGTACTGCATGTATGTATCCATTGCCAGCCACTACCAGGGACTTGGCGGTATAGCATAGTAGGAAGGTACTATACCCAGGTAGGCGAACTGGTGGGCAAGGCGGTACTTTTGCCCGCTGCCGCTCGGGGTGGGTGGGGCGGCCAGGCGCCGGGAGACGTGCTAAGACGGGAAGGAAAGCTCGTACGAATACTTCGTACAGTTCTCGTCGGCCATCCTTTACGTGAGGTGTTTATTCGACCGTGCCGCCTCGCGTCGCCGAGGCACTGTACGCCGCTCCTCCGGGTTTTGAATCAATAAAAATCTAGAATACCGTCCGGGAAGGCTGAGCCGTCGTCGTCATTCTTTCCACGTTGCACCAAGCAATCAACGGAGACTCTTGGGTCGCCTGAGGTAGGTCCCCAAACCATCCAGCCTCCCCTCCTTCCCCCGTCACCGCATTCCAGTGGCGACGTGCAGCACGGCGAGGTGCGCGGCCACGGGCACGACGAGAAAGCAGGCAGGCATCCAGCCCCCTCCCCCGGGGCCGCTTGAAATTGGGTCATCCATTCCATGTTCCCTAGTGGTCGCTGGGGCTGGGACTTGCGCCCGGGGCTTGGCTGGTGGAGTCGTCTGTCCTCTCGGGCCTCTCCCTGTCGGGGCGCTCGTCGAGGTTGCATTGGTGCGACTAGAGAGCCTGCAGCCAAGAGCCCTGGCAAGATGGGCCTTGCATAAAGGCCAGTTCTGGCGGACCTGCCACCTCGCGGAATCGTCAGAGCAGATTCGGCTTCGTACAGTACCTGTGCGTGGAGAGAGGCAGGGAGCATCATCCGTAGTGTCAACGGCGAAGAGGGTCGTGATTGGCCTCTGGGTGCTTTCAGGGGACAAGTACGGATATTCGTATCGTATCTCAGACATTATGTAAAGTTATGTGTGAGAGTGTGTCTGGGCCAGGAAAGGGGTCGACCATCTGCAGTGTCGCCCCAAAGATGCCGACCGTTTACTACTGTACAATTCCATGTACGCCGCCGAGCTTTTCGAAGCCTGCGGTGGGTTCTGTGGTTCAAGGCCCGTGTTTGGAGGCATCGAGAGGGGAGGAACGAGAAGTCCAAGAGTTGGTTGGGTTCAATCGTACGTGACCCAGGCCATACAGACATGGCTATGAAGTATGGATGCCAAACGAGCCACGACGAGTCAGTCACGGCTCGGCCGCGTAGGGCAGATGGCTGGCAACGACGCCGGGACCCTGATGGGGCCTGATGAGCCCTGATGAGCCCTGATGTGAGCCCTGATGTGAGCCCTGATGTGAGCCCTGCTGCGGATCCGGCTTCCACGAGACGGCATCAATGGCACGCGCAGCAACGACGCCATCCCTCGAATCTGCGCCCGTCACACGGCGATGGGCGAGATTGGATGGCTTCTGGTTCCTGGATGGCAGGCTTGACAGGCTTCTAGACTGCAGCGCTACGAGCACAAAGCACCGCCAGAGCCACCGGGATCGACGAGGCGGCCTGGGCGCTGCGGCGTCCGTGCCCCGGGAGGGGGGGGGGGCGCAAACAAGCCGTTTCATCGCCGCCGAGGCCGAGCATTACGGATATACAACGTGCTGTATTAACCTCATGCACATTCAGACGGGCGGCCGAATTGTGACCAGTTCGTGCATACCTACGTGCATTGCATGAGAAAGGGCTCTCACCTGGTGGGCATTACTGATGGAGGCCGGGGCAGCCAAGATGTGCTACCTGGTAGGCAGGCACAGCATGTACCTCGTACCCAGCGGGAAGGTGGTCAGGCCCCGCCTGCCTTGGGTCTCGGTTCTGGTCGGCAAAGTACCGGTACGGGCACTCGGCAAGGCCCTGTCTCGCATGCCCGCGCCTTTAATCACCCAGAGCAGGGAATGGCAAGCCACGCCGAGCCTCCCCCACCGCCTCAGGTTCGTCGCCGCAGCGGCCTGAAGGGGGGGCGGCAGAGGTCGGATGACGGGCTGCTCGATGTCTCGTCGAGACGCGGTCGTGTGTTGTTGCTTGCGCTGGCCGCACCGCAACGCACCGCACCGCAACGCACCGCACCGTCGGCCTGGAGCTGTGTGCACTGTGCACTGTGTACGGGACACGCCGTGCCGCACCTTTACTGCACTGTATGTACTGTACATGGGACGAGACTGGAAACACCATTGTTTGCTCACGCGGCAATCACAAAGTCATTGTATGTATCCAAGGTTAGTAGGCGATATTAGTCATCTCGCCAAGCCCGGGCCACGTCGTATCTAAAACAGGGACCGAAATAAACGAGGGTGAAAGACCAAGGAAGGAGACGACGACGAAGAGGGAGGAAAAGGAAAAGAAGAAGAAGCAACGAGGCCGGCACAAAGGAAGCAGCCTCTTCACCTGCGGCACTGCCCGTTTTGGCGCTGCATGTTCCAGACGGGCGGCCCTCCTGTTCCTGCATTAGCCGTCGACGTACGAATAACAGTCGATTTGTGAGTGAGCGAGCTTGCCGTTGCAGCCTCACATATCACATGCTGTTGACAACTCGCAGCCTGACAACTCACGTTGCATCTTTACACCAATCGTGGCTTCCTTCATCTCAGCCAGCCTCGTGCGGCCAACCAACCCGACGGCCATCCTTGCATGGCAGAGATTAGCTGCGCCTTCCAGCCCCAGCCCCATCCACAGACGAGGGTATGTACATATGTATGTTGCTAGACGACCACCCATCGTGTCCATCAATCTCGACTTTTATGCGTCTGCGTGCGTGAGCGTGAACCCAACCTTGAAATGGGCGTCGCCGAGCACGGGCCCCTCCCGAAGGCCCAGGCGAAAACGACGCCACCAGTCGGCACGGTGGCCCGGCAGCGACTTGCTTTTTGCCAGTCTTCGAGTTTCCGAGGTGCAGGGACAGACACTGCTTCGCATATGATGTGCCGCTCCTCACCTAGCAATCTCGGCAAGACAATCTCCCGCCAACCTGGCTGCGCCCCCAAATGAGACTCAGGCTCGAGATCGTGTAGATGGATGCCGATTCTCCGCACGAATACTCTGTACATACACGTGTATCCGCATGTACCTTGTGCGAAAAGGTACGAATACAGTGTTCTGGACCAGCAACAATACTACAACATGTATGTATCCAACACCCCCCCGGGCCGGGCTTGGGTTTGCCTTCAAGGTTGAAGCCAGCAGCAGCCAAACAGCCATCATCACCACGCATGCCGGGCCAACACTCGAGCCAGCCACTGGCCAAGAGACAAACGGCCCGCTTGCCACGCATCGACACCTGTCGCCTCCGGGCAGGCCGAGCACGGCAGGCGACAAAGGATGGTTCCCGCGCTGCTGGCGGGTGCGACAGCTGCTGTACCAGAGCAGCTCGCGACAAAAAAACACAATCACAAAGGTCTGTCGACGCCGGGCCGCGACTCTATTGATCCCGGTGTGGACTGTGTGTGTATTTTTACACGCAGAAACCAACAACCGGTTGTCCATCACAGTAAACAAGCTCGTGCGACGGCCGGCCTGAGGGAGCCACCGTGGGCTCGGACAGCCTGGCCGTCCACCGGTCCCAACTGACGAGCCTGCCTGCCTACGCCCCGTTGTTAGCTATTCATTCTCCTGCCAGCGAAACCCGTTTGCCCGGTCCACCTTTATAAATTTAATTTGCCCTCCAGGGCCGCCTTCTGCCTGGTGACGACGCCGTACGGACACAACAGGCGTTTCCTCTTCCAACACAGAACCCGAGGCCCTGACTCATGCCCGTCTTGCTCTTCCCGGTTGGTCTGGTCGCCTCCCGTGGCCTTGTCAAAACGCGGCACCCACGTGCTCCCTGACCCGAGCGAGCTCTCCTCGCCTTTCTCCCCAAAACTAACTTGGTCTTTACACATGTCCACGAGCAATGGCCCGGACCTGTCACTTACCGAGCCTGCGGCTCTTAGCCCGATGCCCAAGCCATGATGCGTCCTGTAACGTGCGTGCCACACCACCCGGGGCATGTACCGGCCGCCAGATCGCCTGTCTCCCACGATGCTCCTGTTGCAGGACATGTATGTACAGTACCTACCGAGGTAGGCAGCACAGTCCGGGACAACACCGTGCGTGGATGCCCACGCGCCTGCACAGTAAGCCGTGAGTGAGGCATGCATGTTGGTCGGCACCCATTTCGTGTCACCTGCCTAGCCCGGAAGCCGTCAACAGAGTTTCTGCCGTCCACGTTACACAGCAGCCTCAGGGAAATGAGGCACGCCGCCTATGTACACGTCCACGGAGGGTAGCAGCCTTGAGCTCCCGCCCCTGGATGTCCGAACGGGGTCGTGCCAGGGTGGACGAGGCAGCCACCAAGTTTGCTCTGCCCCGGATGCCAGCTGGCCACGGGCACCCGAACGGTCCAAGCCTCCGAGTTGTCAGCTGGGCAATGTGTTCCATTTACCACATGTTCCCGATTCATCTCCCCGGAGTATACTTGCCAACGGCGCATAGATCCGGACAGCCAGTCGGAGCGGTGCTGATGGGCCGCCAGGGCTGTTTTCCAAGGGGGGCCAGACTTGGACCGTAGACGCGTGGTTGTCTGCTTGGACGCCGGGTAGTCGTCGAGCCATCATGCAGAGAGGTCCATGCCCGGCCGTCGGCTTCAGGCCCTTGGGCTTGCTTGAACTGAATCCCGCACGGGTGAGATGGTCCTGTCTGCGCGCCGGCGTGACAGCTTCTGGCCCAGATGTATGTATGCCGTGCTGCCAAGGCACATGTTCAACCCACGAGTTGCACGAGTAGCCCACATACGTGTCTTGTGGCCTGGCCTGGCCTTTCGTGGCTGCTGTCTGCGTGTCTGCTCGAAGACAGGGCGGCGCCAGACGCGACAAGATGTCAGTCCTCCGCTACCCAGCCAAGTCGTTGCAGAGACCCTGGCAAGCTCGGCGAGGCCACCATCTGCAAGAGCGGCGATCATCTAGGCACAAGGTCTAGCAAAGATCTCCAGGTCGCCCCTCCACATCCGCGGCCCCGGATGGCTGGAGCCCGGAGAGGCGCCTCAGGCCATCAGCTCTTGGCGACGCGATGCCTCAGGCTAATCGGCAACCTTGTTCAACCCCCAAGGGTATGTACGGTCAGCGATGGGGGCGAGGCGCATGTCCACGTCACCGCGGGTCGCAAAGACGTTTCAGAGCGGCGAGCATCCATGGGAATGTGACGGCAGCCAAGGGACAAGCGGGCGGGGACCTGGGACAAGAGTAGCAGCCGTGAAATCGGTGCCCAGGGCAAGCAGCACCGCAAAAAAGTCGCCGCCCGTCTCGGCCGGGGCCCGGCGCCAGGTTTCCCTCCCGGCCAAGGCGCGGATCCGGGTCCGAGGCCGTCTCCACCAACCGGAATGGAAGCGTTATGTAAGCGTGGCGAATCGCGCGGCGGATCGCGCGAAGCGGCGGCCGACGCGGTGGCGCCGAGAGCGACTTCCCAAACTCTATCCGCCCTTTTGGCCGCAGTTGACCCCCTTTTGTACGAGTAATGCGGCCTCTTGTGGTACGGGGTTTTTTTTTTTTGCTGTATTCGTAGAGCCCGGGCGCAGGGCGCTCAAATGGTCGGCCCGTGTGAAACGCGAGGGCTCGAACATTCCAGGTCTCGTGCGACAAGCCGCCGACCTTAGGGGAGGGCCCTAAGGGGGAGCCGACAGTTCTTACAATCCCGCTCCCTCTGTTTCCTTACCTAGGTAACCTCACTGCCGCCTCAGCATACCTTTCTCCGTCTGCCTGCGCAAACCTAAAACCCGAGACGACAACTCAAAGCAACGCGCAGCAGTGGGGGGCGAGCAACGACGCCCGCAGCCACCAAACGCCACCGCCATGGCGCGTCGCCCGCACCTCGCCCTGACGCTCCTCGTTGTCGTCGCATTCTTCTTCAGCATCTCCTACCTCTACTCGGGCCCGGGCTCCCTGTCGGCGCACGACGCCGCCCGGCTCCTCAAGACGGTGCGCGACAACGCCCAGTCGCCCCTGTCAAAGGTGCCCGCGAGCCTCAAGCCCGCCGCTCCCGTCAAGCCCAAGCCCGGCCCCGGCTTCGAGCTGAGCGATGCCCCCAGCGGCCTGCTCGACGGCGAGTCGATGGCGCCCAAGCTGGAGAACGCGACGCTAAAGTGAGGAGTGCCCGTCCCTCTGCGCTGCCACCCCCAGCCCGCTGACCCGCGCCCGCGACAGAGCCGAACTCGGCCGCGCGACCTGGAAGTTCCTCCACACCGTGGCCGCCAAGTACCCCGAGAAGCCGACGCCCGAGGATCGCAAGACGTTTGAGCTCTTCTTCCTCTCCTTTGGAAAGCTGTATCCATGCGGCGACTGCGCAAAGCACTTCCGCGCCCTGCTCAAGGAAATGCCGCCGCAGACGAGCAGCCGCAACTCGGCAGCTGGCTGGCTCTGCGAGGCGCACAACAAGGTCAACAAGCGGCTCAAGAAGCCCATCTTTGACTGCAACAACATTGGCGACTTTTACGACTGCGGATGCGGCGACGACAAAAAGGACAAGGACGGCAAGGCCAAGGACGACAAGGCCAAGGACGGCAAGGACACGGCCGACAAGAAAGCGACGGCCAAGGATGCCAAGGCAGACGACAGCTCCAAGGGAAAATGAGTTTTGGCAAGGGAAAACCTGGACATGGCAATAGAGAAGACGGCGTTAGTATCAGACAGCATTGATGGGGGTATTTTCAGTCAAGGAGCACGGTGCAGCTGAAACAGCGGCCTCTTGCTCGTTTCCATATCTCGCTCCCCAGCACGTATTCGTACAATGCAGCACGTACAGTGGACTGCTCAGTGTACGCCGTGGAGTGCGTCAATTCCAAGCAACACCGACGTGGCTCCCCCTGTTGGCATGTCTGTCCATCCATTGCCATGTGAATGTCGTGAGAGGAGGGGGGTTCAGGAGTGTCAGTGCCCTGCTTACCAAATCACTGGGAGAAGAGCGAGCACGTGACCTTGCAAATGACACCATGCATCCCGTACTGCCGGTACCAGCTCGGCGCGGCTGCGCGTTCCCAGAGCTGCCTGAGCTTCCTCCTCAAGTGATAGCTCCGCCGACGACACCACGACCAAGCGGCAACCGGCCATTCCCATCCGACACTCCCCTACGTCTCTGGCCAGCCACTCTCTCAACTCTCCGACTACCAACCCGCACGATTCTCCCACCCGCAATCATGGACTTTGGCCACAGCGGCGTGCTCAACGAAGGTGAGGACGCCAAGCTCCTCGGGCCACGGCCATTGCCCTCTGACGACAGCTGCTGACGGCCTGGGCTAGATGGCATCCACGTCGACATGGATCGCCTGAAGAAGGGCGAGGTCAAGTGAGTGACGGAGCCGACGGCCCGCGTCGCAAGGCACTGACCTTGTCCAGCCTGGGAACCTCCATCATGGCAGTCACCTTTAAAGACGGCGTCATTCTCGGTATGCCACGCCCCTTGGGCACCCAACATGACTCTTCGTCCCGGGCCACTGACGATATCGATGCGCAGGCGCCGATTCTCGGACGACGACGGGGGCCTACATTGCGAATCGCGTGACGGACAAGCTGACGAGGGTCCACGACACCATCTGGTGCTGCCGGTCGGGCTCGGCCGCCGACACGCAGGCCGTGGCAGACATTGTGCAGTACCAGCTGGGCCTCTTTGCCATGCACAGCGGCAAGCCCCCCATGACGCAGACTGCGGCGTCGATATTCCAAGAGATTTGCTACTCCAACAAGGACCGCCTGTCGTGAGTCGGCTCGTCCTTGTAGGATGTTGGGCTGAAACTGCAACGTCCTTGGCAAAACAAGTGCTGATGTGATACCCAACACTCAGGGCCGGTCTGATCATCGCTGGCTGGGACGAACGGTTCGGCGGCCAGGTCTACTCGATCCCCCTCGGCGGCTCGTTGCACAAACAGGCATATGCCATCGGCGGCTCCGGCTCGACCTACATCTACGGCTACTGCGACGCCAACTGGAAGGAAGGAATGGAGCAGGCGGAAGCCGTCGACTTTGTCAAGGGGGCGCTGAGAGAGGCCATCAAATGGGACGGCAGCTCGGGCGGCGTCATTCGCATGGTGGTCATGACCAAGGACGGCGCGGACCGGCACTTGTACTTGCCTGACTCGGACTACAAGCAGCGGCAGTAATGGACATGGGTCACGTCAGAGAGGGAGACGAGGGAGTCGGCGGCAGCTTGGAAGCCGAACCGATGTCGAGGCCAAGATGAGGCAGGCCCGAGCTCGGCGGACACTGAAGGGGAGAGAGGCCAATGCCCCGACACCAACAGCACCCGGATTGCATCCGTGACATATATAGCCATTCGGAATGAGAAACTGGAACGAGCACTTCGAAGCATGGCGCCGGGGTATGATGCGCTTCCCGATATATGAGTCATGGGACGCAGGGAGCTTGTTGATGAAGAGCACGTGGCAGGTACGTGAAGACGGTAACCGTCTGTGGCATGGTGGTCCAGGACGATGCGGCCTCGAGGTTCCGTGAGGTGCCGTCTGGGGCCTGCATGCCCCTGTTGATTGGGTCACCCGGCACGAGGCAAGGGGGCGAGAGAAGACGAGCAATGGTCGACATGAGTTGCGGCACTTGGCGGTGAGTGTGCAGCCAGCCACGCTGCCGGGGATCGAGGCCTTGACCCCTTTTCGACCACGTCGAGCGTTGGCTCACGGAAGGGCGAGAGAAGGAAGCAAGTGAGTTGAATGATGTTGTCTTTGTAGTACGGATGCTGCGTTGGTGTGAATGTTTGTGTGTATTACAGTATAGGGTAGGTGGGCATTGGAGGGAGTCCCTTTCTCACCACTCCAATGCACGTCTCCATTGATGGTCGAGTGTAGGGGCCAGGATGTGAGAGAAGGGGGGACGCGGTGTCAGCTGCAGTCCTTTGGGCCGAGGCAGCTGGCTAGCTGTGGGCGACGACGATTCGTGCGTCGTGGTGGTAGTGATGGTGGTGGGCGGAGACAAGTCGCCACCGGCTGCGTCACTCCTCTCTGCCCCTGGAGGAAGCGCACAGCCTCACTCTCTGTTCAGCCGATGACGATGGCCAGCGTGTGCAGCCGCACGTATGGGCGCGTGGTACAAGCGCACTGGGTGGTGGGAGGAAGCGGCGGGTGGATGGGATGCCTGTTTGGGCGAGAGACTGGCTGGAGCGGCGCGCACAGGGCTTCCATGCACCGAGGACAGTGAGCTGGACCGACGCCTCTGCATGTCTGTCTCTGCCTCTGGATGCGAGGCGAGGCGAGGCGATGCGAGGCGATGCGGCAACATGTACTGCTAATGTGCGGCGGCGGCCAATCTGTCACTTTCTCTCGCATTCAGACTGAGCAGAGCAGGCGGCTTGGCCGCTTTCAGAGCACGTCGTCTCAAATCGGCCTCGAGCCCGCGCGCCTGCTCACCACGACTGCCCACTCTCCCCCGCGCCGTAGCCACTAAAGGGCGCTGTAAGCAGTTGCAGTTGCAGCGGCTGCTGGTGCCAGGCGTCTCCTCATCGAACGTCTCCCGTCACCACCAACCCCCATTTGCTCTTTTCCTCTCGACCACCGCATCCATCGACATACTGGGCTGTTCCCCCCTCTTGTTGCGGCTCTCCATTGCTCCCCCCGTTCCGACCCGGTTCTTCCCCGTCAAGCCAGCGCTAGGGGCCCAATTGTTCTTCTCTTCTGTCGCCCGCGCGCACCTCTCGCCTCTTCTCTTTTCCCTCTCCCCGGCCCCCCTCCCCTGTCTACTTGTTCTTTTTGCCCCCCCTATTGCTCTGGTCTCGACGACAAACAAAGCGTCTTACTCACCTGTTGCTGTCCTTACTCACCCCCCTTGCCGCCGCTAGGAGGTACATGCCTATCGCCCACCCAACCCTCCTCCTACCTGGTACCTCCCTAGCTGAGGCAAGGTACCTGGGCTACCTGGCGACTTGTGCCTTGGCTCAGCAGCCTCTGTCTCTCTCCGCCTGTCTCGCCTCTCTCCCTCCACCTGGCATCATCATCCTTGGCACGTGCCCCAGACGATGCCATGGCAGCCGTAATTGGCGACCTGGTTCCCGATGTGTCCCGCTTTCGTGACCTGCTGGTGAATCCCGCGTCGCTGCCGCGCCAACAACGCTCGCAAACCCACGACGCTTCCTCGCCCCGCCGCTCCACCACCACGGCCGCCGCCCGCAGCAGCAGCAGCAGCAGAAGCAGCAGCAGCAGCCGCCGCCGCCGACCAACGCCACCGCCGCGCGCTCTTGCTGCCGCTCCTCGCCCCCCAACCCGCCAACACGCAGCTCTCGGGGCCGGGCACGACGACCAAGACGAAGACGAAGACGAAGACGACGACGGCGACGACGACGACGACGACGACGACGACGACGACACGCGGGGACAGCCAGCAGGCGCGCAACACGGCCGCGTCGCGACCCCTTCAGCCTCGGCGTCTGCCTCGTCGCCGCTGCCTGCGACCCCGCAGCCGCGAGGCCACGAGCCTTTTCCCCGTGGCTCCTCGCGTATCGCCTCACGTATCGCCTCGCGTATCCCCTCGCCGCCGCCCTCGTCGTCGCCCGTCGCCAACGATGAGAAGGGCCCAGCATCCATGGCTTCCAAGACCCAAGACGGCACTCTGCCTCTTGCCCGCACCTCCAGTGCCGCCTCAATGAGCCCGGGCTCGCGACGGCACGAGCAGCAGCAGCAGCAGCAGCATCAGCATCAACAGCTTCAGCCCTCGCCGCCCACCGACGGCTTCCAAATACCATGGCCGACTCCTCACCGCCCTCCCTACCTGCTGTCCGACGCCAACCCGCCGCCCCAGCGCCCCCACCAGCCGCAGCACGTCGTCCACGTCCGCGACCTCGCCCACGTCCAGACCCTCGCCGCCGCCCATGAGCTGGGCGCAACCCCCCCCGGCGTCGCGGCCAGCTCGCCGACAAAGTACGAGATCAGCGGCATGCCCATGGGCGACATCATCGAGATGGTGGCGGCGCTTCTGACCAAAATCACAACGACAAACGACCTGCAGCACGACGCCCTGCAGCGCAACGCCGCCCACCAGCAACAGGCCAGCCAGACGGCCGACGCCCCCGGCGGTTCCAACATGAGTCCCCTGAGCCACTCGGTCCTCGCCTTTCACGGCAAGAATGTGCCCGCCATCACCATTCTCAGCTACCTCTCCCGCATCCACAAGTACTGCCCCACGACCTACGAGGTGTTTCTGAGCCTGCTTGTCTACTTTGACCGCATGACGGAGCGCGTCAACGAAATGGTGGTCAAGGCCGACGCGCCCGCTCGAGACGGCCAGGACGCGCCCGTGAGCCACGACGCGCCCCCTGCTGCCCCCCGCCATGCCGACGAGAGCGACTCGGACCTTGCCGACGACGACGACGCTGTCGACGACGCGTCCTCGCACCAGCAGAGCGCCAAGGTCATTACCGTACCCGAGACGCCCTCTGGCGCCCCGGGCCCCGTCACGTGCTTTGTCGTGGACAGCTTTAACATTCACAGGCTAATCATAGCCGGCGTCACTTGTGCCAGCAAGTTCTTTTCCGACGTCTTTTACACCAACTCGAGATATGCCAAGGTACGCTTCTACTGCCCGGCCCCGACTGCCGCGTCCGGCTTTACTCGCCCAATTCTTGTCGTCCAACATGCTGACTCGATGCCCCCTCGCAGGTTGGAGGGCTGCCCCTTGCTGAACTCAACCATCTCGAGATCCAGTTCCTCGTACTCAACGACTTTCGTCTGGCCGTGCCCGTGGAGGACCTCGAGGCATATGCCACCATGCTCGTGGAATTCTACGCCCGAGAGGTGATTTCGCAAAAGGCAGTGCCGGCCCCGGGAGAGTAGGCCACGGCCACGGCCAGGGGCTCAGGGCCGAGCAGCGAGACGACTGGCCGCGAGCGGGCATGGGCAGGTCGGCGCTTGCGACATGATGCGGGGGCGCCCTCGCGGCTCGGGTGTCTGCGCGGCGCCACGCTCTCGAGCTCTGGTTACCAAGGCCCCGAGAGGCGAAGGAGTTGGACGACGGGCAATTGCACCGTCCAGGTAACGGCCTTGTGCGCCCGGCAAGGCAGTGGCGTGGTGGCACGGGCATTCGGCGGAGGGGGGGATTGGCGGCCAGAGTCTCACAAGGCTACCAGACGACGGCACGAGCAACGGATGGCGGCTTGCGTGCCGATGGTTGCGAGACCGGATATATTGCCAAGGACGCACCTGTACGAGCTTGCAGGGTCGGGACATGGGAAGACGGACGCCAGGTGTCTGGCTAGACCGCGGGCGGATGGAGGCGGGGATGCTGGAGGACGAGGCGCGTGGCATCGTTGCATGGGCGTTGGGGAGAGGGTTCTGCCGCGCGCTCCCTCCCTACTGTGGGACGTGGTCGTGCATGCGAGCAAGCAGAGCAAGCGAGAGCACACGCACCGAGGCAGAGCACGCATAGACTTGGCACGACTAGTGATTCGGGCGGCGGACACGGATAGGCGTGAATATACGCCGTCTTGGCGCCATGCCGCGCAGGCCGTGAGACGCCACTCGCGGGGCCGAGAGCATGACATGGCAACGGGCACTGGAGAAGGCGCATTTCCGTCTGCTCACACGAGACACGGGCTTGACCATGGACGGCATGATTTTCTGCAGGAGAATAACACGGGGGGGAAAGAAATGGTTCCTGGTTCCTCCACCCCCGTAGATGCGCCCCAGAGGAGGCGTCTGTCCTCGACCAACAGACGAAGCAACGAGGGCGCCTCTTGCTCGACGTGCCGGGCCCTCTCCCTCGCAGCCCCAAGTCCCATCGGCTGACGCGTACGCCGCATCGGGAATGCCGTCAAGATTCGCCAGCCCACTGCATTTTCCCTCAAGCACGCGCCCCCTCGGCCGGCTCGTAAACCGAGGCAGACAACACATGGCCCTACTGAAAGCAGAAAACGCCTGGTATGCATCATGAGAGTCGTAAACAGTGACAACGAGGGATGAAACGGCCGCGAGGGGGGGGAAGACGGGTGAGGCCGTCGTGTGTCGTGTTGGTCTCTGCGGACTGGGCAGAGGTCGGCCAAGCAGGGTAGATAGAGATAGAGAGTCGAGTAAAAGGGGAACTGCTGGTTTGGGGCAAAGGCTTGGATAACAAGGGCCAGGAGCGGGAGAGGTAAAAAGGGGGTTGGTCCTTGCGACTCATAGATTCGACTTTGCCTTGACGGCAGCCGACCACGTCTCGAGCGGGTGGTCAAAGATGACGTCTGCATTCTCCATCTTGACGCCCAGCTGCCAGCGCCCAAGGCCGGGCCAAAAGTTGTCGTTTCCGTCAGCACCGTCCTCATCCCCCGTCGTCTGCTGCGCCATGTCGAACCAGCCGACGCGCGTGTTGCGGCTATACTGCCTGGGAACGAAGGAGACCCAGCGATCGGTGCCGGGAAGCTCGCCGTGACTGCCGGCGCCTCGGGGCAGCGGCGGCATGACGATGGTGGTGTTGAAGCCGAGGTATCCGAGCCAGCGCGTGGCAAAGGGGAAGGCGGGAGCGTAGGGCACGGGGGCAAAGGAAGCCTGGAAAAAGGGCGCGGCGCTGGGTCGCGACTCGGCCTCGTCGCCGGCAGTGTCGTGTGGATACACCTTGACGCTGACCGAGTCGTTGGCGCCCATGTCCCAGTCGAAGCGGGCAAGGTGCTTGGGGCAGCCCCAGTCTGGCGGGGTTTTTTGTTGTCAGAGCCGATGCCAAGGTAGGAGAGAAAAAAAGGGGGAAACATACTGAGGCGGCCGTTGTAGCACGACTGCTTCTGCGAGACGTAGATGCGCGAGATGCGCGGGTTGCGCCCCCTTTCCGACCCGCCGCCTGGCCCGCGGCGCGTCCAGTCAAAGGATCCCGGCACGACGAGCATCTCGTCGTACGGGCCGACGGGCGAGTCGCGGTATCGGATGATCTGGATCATGCCGAGTCCGCCGGCGGGGCGACCGGCGGCGGGGCCGGCAAAGTCGGCGCCGGCCTCGAGCGGCGAGTAGGCGAGGCCGGGTAGGGCTTGGTCGCGAGGCGCGGCCGACCAGAACGACACGCAGTAGACGTCGCCCGTGACGCGCCACGGCGGAGCAATTAGCTCCATGGGCTCGGCGCGAGGCCGCGCCACGGCGGGGAGAAGTGTCGTCGTCGTTGTCGTCATGGCTGGGGCAGGGCGTGGGCCTGACTCATGTGGCGAGGGGGAGAGGGGGCCGGTGATTCTTGCTTGGGAGAGGTTTCTTGCTTGGCCTCCGGGGGGGGGAAACTGACGGATGTGTGGTTGAGGGACTCTTCTGGTGTTGTCTTGTGGTGTGTTGTGGACGGGGTAGCTGCCAAAGGCTCTTATACGTCGACGACGAGGGATGGGGGATGGATTATGTTATGTGTCTATATAGGGATATGATATAAAGATCGAGACGGCCGAGTGGGTGGTCTGGCAGTGCGTGTAAGAGAGGTCAAGCCGCGGGCAGGGCAGGGACGACAGAGGAGCAAGGCCGATGCTCCTATTATAGCAAGGAAGAGCTGTATGTATGTCAGTCACGTTTG
>JAPEBW010002096.1:0-15367 GCA_027405785.1 Ophiocordyceps robertsii
CCGTAGTACTAGCCCCGACCGGCGGTAATTAGTCCGCGCCTTGTCCCCTTATCCTTACGCTATAGGGCGTAGCATCCGCTAAGCTAAAAGCGACTATATTATATAATTAAGTACTTATCCTATAAAAAGTAATTAACTAAATAATATATTTTTTAATAAGAAGCTTTTATTAGCTTTTTAGTTTAACCTTAATAATAAGCACTTTTTCCTTAATATGCTTATAATAAAACTTTAAGATAAGTAAGCCGTAAAAGCGGAAAAGGCCGCGGCTTATTAAGTATACCGGTTTAATTATCTTCTTTACCCTTTTTTAAGGTATTATACTATAATAGCCTATAAAGCTAAATAAGACGTAAAGTAAGTCTTATTTAGCTAAGCTAAGACTACTACCCTTTAAGAAGTAATCCGCTTTAAAAATACTAATAAAAAATAAACTATAAAACGATAAAACCTATATAATTAAGTAAACTAAATTTAGTACTACTTAGATAAATCGATTATCCTTTAAAAAAAAAAGTAAGAATAAGCTAAATTTAAAACCTTTTAGCTCCTTACTCGTTAAATACTCTTAAAATTAAGCTTATAATAAACCTACTTTTTCCTTAAGATAATAAACTTAGCGGATATTTTTACTATATACTGCTAAAAATATTTAGTCTATAAGCCTTAATTAAAAATCCGCCTTAAAGAATACTTAGTAGATTCTTAGTTAAGTATTACTATTTAGCCTTATTTGCTATAGCCGCGCTAATTAAGGTATTTTTAAGACTTTAAATTAAGAAAAATAAGCCTTTTACGCTTAAGGTCTTATAGTATATTAGATTTTAAAACGCGTATAAAATAAAAGGTTAAGCGCTTAGCGAGAGTATTAAGACTAAGACCTTAATAATAAGTAATAAAAACGCGGTTAACGATACTTTTAATAAGCTAAACTTATCGATATTAAATATATAGATATTAAAATTAAGTATAGCTTTAAGCCCCTTAATAAAAATAGTAATAATATTAAATAAATAATTTTTTAGTCTTTTTTAAGTATTAAGAAAAAAAAGATACGCTTATTAAGACTTAAGAAAAACCTTAACTATAAGCTAAGGATATAAAGAGATTTAACTTATTAAGACCGCTAAAAGTATCTTTTAATAAAGTTTAAGAAGATAGTAAGGCTAATATATTTTAAGGAGTAGACCGTTTTATTAACTTTATATACTAAAACGCTAATAAAAGCAAGGCTTATATAGATAAATTAGCTATTTAATTGCCCTTTTTATTTTAAAGAAGTGCGGCGGAATAGTATTTTAAAGACTTCTTAAAACTAAAATAAGAAAGGCTTAGCGAGCTTAGCGTCGGACTAAGCTAATAGATCTCCACCTTATAAAAATAGTTTAAAATCCGCTTAAATATAGCAATATAAGCACTTAATAAAGAGTACTTTATTACTAAAAATATAGTAATAAGGTCTAACTTTAAGTCTTAAATATTGCGCTTATAATATAAAGCTAAGGCCGCGCTTAATTAGCTAAACTACTTAATTATAGTAACTTATTAAAAGCTAAATATTTATTTATAAGAATTCTTATAACGTTTACTAGGAAATAAGGATATTAATAAATAGAATAATAAATATAAGGGAATTCTTTCTTAACTATAATTTAAATATACTTTAGGATTTTAAAAGTACTTATTTACGCGAAAAAAATAAGTTTAACTTATAAAAAGGCGAGGGCCGACTAGCTATATCTTTTACGCACTTAAAAAATAGTCCGAGACGCTTTAGCTTTTTATTAAGGGCTTGCTAAGGCTATAAGCTATATTTTTAAACCGCTTAGTAAAGGCGGATTTACTATAGGCCTTATAGCGCTTACTAAGTTAAAAAAGAAACCTGTTTAAATAGCTAAAGATATAAGCTAAGGTCTTTTAGCTTAAAAAAAGAAACTTTTAAGACTATATACTTATTAACGCTAAATTTAAAGCAAGTATACCTTATAACTAAAAAAGAAACTATAGTAAAAACTTATAACTATTTAAAGGACAAAGAGTATAGTAAAAAAAAAAGTCTAAAAAGATATTAATAAAAGCTTAAAGGAAACCGTAATTTATATTATAGTAAACTTAGTTTAAGAGGCTAATAAAGTATATAAAATTTATAATAAAGTATTCCCTTTAAAAAACAAGCTTTATTAATATATTAAAGATAAATACCCCCTTAACCTTAGCTACGACGTTGCTATATAAAGAAATAGCTTAGTATAGTAAGTAGTTATCTAAAGGCTATAAAGCGTTTAAATATTTAAAGCTTCTCTTAACGTTTTACTCTTAAGTCTTAATACGCTATTATAATTTACTTATATACGCTTTTAACTATATAGAAAAGAAGGGCTTAAGAAAAGTATTAAAGCCTATATAGATATTAAAATAACCTAAAGCCTTATTTAAGCCGACTTAGTAAAGACCTTTTAAGATATAAATATAAACTCCTTTTAATAAATTCTTATTTAAGAAATAAGAAGGATAGCTACTATAAAATAAGTAAAATTTACTATATATATACTAAGAAAGCTAAATAGTAGCCTTATAAAGATAAAAGTAAGGATCGGCACTTAAATAGTAAAACGCTTAGCGGCTAATATATTACTTAGCTAAGATTTTTAAGTTTCTTATTAAAAGGACCTTATTAACTTTATATTAGTTTTATAAATTAAGGCTTATAAAAGGATTAAAGCTAAAGTAAAGAGAGTTTAGCTAAGACTAATAATATATAAATAGGTAATTTACTTAGTTATTATAACGAATTTAGCTATTTTTAGCTACGCTTTACTTATATAGGTCCGGGCTTTGTTATTAAGGCGTAATATAATATTTTTTCTTAATAATTATAAGCTTACTTAAACGATAATATAGGATTATAAGAGCTGTATAGCGATAAACTATTTTAAGGAACTATTAGTACTCCGCTTAAGCTAAAAGGTAAGGATAATAATAGACTTTAATAAGCAGTTTTAGCTATATAAAGAGGTTAATACTACTACGCCCTTAGTAAAAGTCTTTATAAAAAACCAAAATAAAATAAACCCCGCTAAGGACTTTTTATAAAAAGATCTTATAGTAAACTATAAGGTTAAAATAAGATAAACTAAGGACTTACTTAAACTTACTATTAATAAGGGCGTCCGGATTTATACTAAGGACTTAAAATACGTATTAAGGGTTTAAGATATCCTTTAATCGTTTCTTAACCTTTTAAAGAATAAGGGAGTAATATATATAAATAAATTCAAATATATACGTATTCCTTAAATAAAAAAATAGTAATATAAATAATTTCTATTAAGATTATACTTATTAAGCGATAAGGATAAGAAAGTAGTAAGTATAATATTTAGTTAGCTAATTAAATAAGGATAATTAAAATAAGCTTATAAGCTAACTCCGTTTATAGCGCTAATATTTATAATATAAAAGATAGTAAACGGAAAGGAAAAAGTAAAAGTAGTTATAGACTTATAAAGGATTAATACTATTACTACCTTAAACGTTTACTTAATGCCCTTTTAAAGCAATATAATTAATCGCCTTTAAGGAAAGAAGTTTATTAATATAATAAACGTATAATCGTTTTTCTATTAGTTCTTAGTTTATTAAGACTATAAAGAAAGGTTTATAGTTATAAGCTATTATAAGCTAAAAAGATAATTAATAATACTTATAAGCTTTAAGAACTCCTAAGTATACGTTTAAAAGTTTATTAATAACGTCCTTTATAAATATTAAGAATATATAGCGGCCTATATCGATAATATTATTATTTATTCCGATATAGCTAAAAAGTACTTTTAATACCTTAAAGTAGTATTCCTTGCTTTTTATAACTATAATGTTTCTTTATCTAAATTAAAGTCCTTCTTAGCGTACTTATCTATATAGCTCTTTAAATTTAAGGTAAACGCTATTAGCTTTATAAATATAAATAAACGCGTATAAGCCTTAAAGAATATTACGTTCTTAAAAAACCTTTAATAGCTTAAGAAATAGATTAGCCTTATTAAGTAGCTACGCTATATAGTCCTATATTTTACTAAGGAAGTTAATATACTATAAAGATAAAAAATAAAGCTACTTTAAGTAAGATAAGAAGAAGGAGTCCCTTTAAAGGGCTAAGAATAGGCTCGATATACCGCGAAAGCCGCTTTTTACCTTACTCCGGAAAAAAAGGCCTTTGCGAATTTAACTAAAAAACTTACTAAGCCTTAAACGATTTACTACTTTAACCCCGCTTAATAACTATTTATCTAAATTAATATATCTTAAGAATATAAAGTAGCGGCTATAGCTTTTTACTTAAAAAAAGCACGGAATAGGATAAAAAGACGCTACTAGCTTAAACTAAAGTTTAACTTATCGCTTACTTAAGCCGCGCTCTTTAAAATAAAGAGCCTTAATACTAACTTATAAAGCTTAAAGTAGCCGGTTTAGTATAAGCAATTTATAAGTTATATACTATAATACTATTTATAAGAATGCTATAAGTAGTTATTTTTATTAACTATATAAGTACTTATAAAATTATATACTAAAAATCCTTATTCTTTATTAGTATAAAATTAAATAATAAGCTAGTCTTTATATCTTAATATTTAAGCTAATTCTCGCTTAAAGTATACTATATCTTAAGCGTTAAAAAAGTTATACTAAACTCTTTTTTATATTTACCGTACTAAAACGATAGGCCGGCATCCTTAAACTAAGAAAAGGAATTAAAATATATTTAAGAAAAAAAGATAATAAACTACGTATTCTTTTACGTAGAAGTATTATTTAAATTACCGCTCCGCTTAAGAATAATTAACGGATATATAAAGAATATATAGTAAGTAAAGATTATTATATAGCTTAGCAATAAGGACAGTATCCTTAAACTTCTATTCCTTTAATTATAAAGGTTGCTATACTTTATAGAAAACAATAAACGTTAAAAATTATATATCCTTAAGACCTATACTAAGAAGATCGTTAAAGACGCTTATATTAAATATTTTTATACTAGCCGCACCTATATATAATAAGACCTATTTAAGAGCTTCTTTATATTATAGCTTAGTAAATATATAAATAAGGTTATAAATAGCTATAATACTTATTATTATAATTAAACCGATTAAAGTAAAACGCTAAGGTAGCTTACCTTAATTTAAAGCTTACCGGTTTTATACTATATAATAGCGATAGACCTTATTACTAAGCTTTTAATAGTTTAAGCCGAATAATCCTTATAAAAAGATCTTTTAAAGAACTTCTTTAATACTTTACTAACTATAAATAATAAATTCTTAAAGATATATCTCCTTATCTTAGGCAATAATTATTTTATAGTAGAAGATTAAGTATAAGCGTTATATACTAAGCTACTTTATACTACCTAAAAGATTTTAAAAAGGATAATCTTTAACTAAAATATAAAGTTTACTTTAGTATTTTAGCGGACTTTATAATAAGCTTTAAGATTAAAGCTTCTTATATTTACTACTTAGTACCTTTAAACTAATAGCTTATTAAAAAAGCGAACCTAAACTATAAAAGTTATATTATAATTCTTTACCGCTAATTTCTTAAACTTACGCTAAACTAATATACTAATCGCCTTTTCGTTTAGCTTTAATAATTCCTTCTTCTTAGTAATTTATATAGCTTTTAATAAGCTTATAATAAGGATAAGAATAGATAATAGCTTTTAGTTCCTTAATAGTTACTTATACCTATAAAACTAAGAGGTCTTATAAAAAGAAGCTAAGTTAGCTATTACTTATACTTAAGCCGGTATAAAAGATAGATATAATAAGAAATATCGCTTATTAAAATTTAAGCCTAGCAATTAAGTTTTGCTATAGCTTAATAAAGGTTATTATATTATAAATAGTAAACTAGTAAAACTTTAAGAAAGACGTACTAAGTTATTTAAGGTTACCGCTAAAATAAAATAGCTTACCCGGATAAGTAAGAAGTAAAACGAATTTTATAAAGCTATATAATAAAAAAAAGTAGTAAAAAGCTAAAAAAGGAGTTTTTTATAGTTTAAAAAAGCTAGCTAAGTAGCTATAACTTATAAATAGACGAAATAGTAGTCTTTTTACTAAAAATCGTAAAAGTCTTTAAGAAAGCATAAAAGAAGTTAGCTACTTAAATAGTTTAGATAAGAGTATAATATATAGCTTTTATAACTTAATATAAAACTTTTTAACTAAAGAAATTAAGCGATTAAGCTTAAGCATAAAACTTAAAAGCTACTATAAGTTATAAGAAACTTTAACTTACCGCACTTAAAGTAATTAATTATTTTAATAATAATATACACCCGTTTACTTTAAGTAATAAAGTTCTTTTAGCTTTATAATACATTTATTTAAATTCTCTCCGCCGCCTACCTTTTCTCCTTTCCTTTTTTCCTTTTATAACTTTATTTCCTTAAACTAGTAGCCTTAGCCCGCCACACTTTACTTACTTTTATATATATAACCCTTTTTACCTTAAGCTTATAATTCTTATACTTTTATTCTAAGTCCTTTTATTATTTAACGTCTTTTATAGCTAAAACTAGCTATCTTATAACTACTTTTTTAGCCCGCTTTCTTATAAGCCTTTACGCCTTTAATATAAAGGATATAAGTAAGCGCTTAAGCTTTATAGAAATAAGGCGGCTATTTTTTATAGCCTTAAGTCTTTTAATAAAAGTAAGAACCTTTTAGTTTAAGCTTTTATATAAACCTATACCGCCTTTTATAGCCGCGCTTAAGCTAACGGGTTCGACTTAAATTATAGTATTGTAAAGGATAGCTTATACTACCCTCTTTAAATAGTTAACTTAAACAACTTACCCTTTAGCTTTATATTATAATATAGTTTTAATAGCCGGTTTCGCGGTAGCTTAGCTATACTTCCCGCTTAGCTCTTACTATCTAAAAGCCCCCGCTACTTATATATTATTAAGGTATAGCTAGAAATCTTTATAAATAGAATAATTAGCTAATACTTAATGTTTTTAAGATAGCTAACCTTACGATAATCTTAAGATTTATAGTAGTTATTATAGCTAGTAAGAACCCGCTTTAGCTAAACGACTAAAATAATATCTACGCCGTCCTTAACTATATATTTAAAGCTTAGCTTAATTAGTTTATAACTAAGTTTATAACGGCGTCTTAAGCTATTATAGCTAAAACCTTATCTTACTTTATATATAGTTTAAACTACGCTATAAAATCCCCTTTATAGCTTATAGCCGCTATAAGCTTTAAGGACTTATTTAATCTTACTTAGTAAACGCTTTTTCCTCTTACCGCTATACTTAGCTTAGTTATATAAAGGCGTATAAGCGCTTTATAATAGTCTATCTGCTATCCCTCCTTAAATAAAGGAGATAGCGATTACTAGCCTTATAATATATTCCGCCGCTTAATTCTATAAGAGCTGCTAATAATAACTAATATAATCTTAAACAGGCCTAGCTTTATAAGCTTATATTTTAGCGAAAGAATTATAATAATTAAGAGTTTCCGCTTTGCTATAAACTATACTATGTTTTACTTATAAGCTTATAAAGAGTTTAAATATAACTTAACTTTAACTTAAGTAATAAAATTTTATAGTTTTAATATCTACTTTATTAGCCGTACTAACTATATACTTTATATTCTTACTTTAAAGGCCTTCTTTATAAAGAAGTTGTTTAAGATTATTAAATACTTTTAAAACCTTAAGAGTAAGTAGTTAAGCACTAAAGCTATAAAAGACCTTATTACCTACTTTTAAGCGGGAATATAAACATTTAGTACTTTAATACTAACTATACTTATAAATATTAATAAGACGGCTTACCCTTACCTTAATACTTTCTTAGTAGCGAAACGCGCGTTAATTAGCGGAAAGGTATAAGTAGTAGCGCTATATAAAAAATATAATAAGTCGGAAAGCTTAGCGATAAAAAGCGGGTAATATCTATAATAGCGGCAATAAGTAAGATATAATATCTTACTTATAAGCGGCTTATAAGGCTAGTAAGTAATATAAGAAACTTAGCAGAGGATTAAAAATAGTATAAAGGGTAAGTAGAATAATAATATAAAATAAGTCTTAAATAAAGCTAATCTTTTATAATATATCCTACTAAGGAAATTAAATATTCCTTAGTGCGGAGACTCCTTACTGCCCGATAAGTACTAAAACGCACGCTTAAAAAAAAGTTTAAAACCTTATTATAAGTTTTAGCCGGATATACTAATCGCCTTAATAAAATAAGGATATAAAATTAAATAGCTAATAAAGATCTATAATAAAGCCGCTTACTTACTATTTTAAGCTACTTAGCTACTATTAGCTAAATAAGCCGAAAGAACTATTAAAAGAATAAAGATAGTATATTGTTAATATAGTATAAAGACACTATTATAAAGCTATTATTTAGCGCCCCCTTTACTTTACTTTTACCTTAAACTAATTAAGACGTTAGCTTTTCTTTTTTACTTAAAGGAGTTATTACGAAATCTAAATAGCTATACTTAAACTCCTTACTTTACTTTTAAGGAGCTTTATAAAACCTTATAATAAAAACGCTTAAAGCACGTACTATAAAAGCTCGCTTAAGGAGATATAATAAATATTACTAGTTAAACCTTATTAAGGTTTCCTAAGATATAACTATAAAGGCTTAAGAGCTTATTTAATTATAGTTTATAACGTTTTTAATTATATAAAATACCGTAAAAACTATTAAATAGATTCCGCTAATATTTTTAAGGGATATTTAAGGATTTCCGCGGTGTTACGGAACGTAAGATATAAGCGCTCCGGCTACTTATATATTAGTATATATAATATAAGCATATAGAGGATAATTAGCGTCCCGACCCTTAACTAAGGCCGGGGCGAGACCTTTTAGCAGTGCGGTATTATCGCACTGTTTCTCTATAGCAGATAGTAGCAATTCCTTTAGCGTAGGTTTAATCCCCGCGCGAGAAAGTAGACCTATAAGTCCGTATAGAAATAAGGCTCCCCTAAGCGCGCGTGATAATATAAGCGTGCGTAGCTTTTAGCTACTAGCTTAATAAACCTAGGAGGTCCCGTCTTATAAATAACGAGGACGTTATCGTCTTTCCTTTTAAGGCGGTAATTATTATAAAACGTAAGATATAAGCGCTTTAGCTACTCGTATGTCGGTATATAAGATATAAGCATATAGACAATAATTAGCGTCCCGACCCTTAACTAAGGCCGGGTCGAGACCTTTTAGCAGTGCGGTATTATCGCACTGTTTCTCCGTAGCACGCGGGATATCTTATTTATAGTTTAACTTGTTTTTAATTATAAAAGCACCTTAAAAATATAAGATAGACTTTACTATGATTTTTAGGGATTTTTAGGGATATTTAAGGGATTTCTTTAATTATAGTTTATAATATTTTTAATTAAGCTTATACTTAGTTTATTAAGTAATTTTATAGGAAGATTTATAGTTTATTTATATATAAACGATAAATAGAAAGATTTTATAGTTAAAAATCCTAAGAATTAGCTTAAAAATCTAAGTATAAAGTAGCTAGCTATACCTTAAAAAAAGGATAAGATTTTTACTATTTTTAAACTTTTATATACGTTTATATATAGTAATTAGTCCGTTATACTAGCTTAATTAGCGGTAATTAGTCTATAATACCGGCCTTTACTAGCGGTAATTAGTTTATAGTACTAGCCTTAACTAGCGATAATTAGTCCGCGCCTTATCCCTTTATCCTTATACTATAAAGCGTAGTAAGTAATAGCTTCGAACTTTATATATATAGTTTATATATATAAGCTATATATATAGGCTATTATATATATAGGCGCGGGTATTTAAAAGGTATAAGTACTTACTAAGCGCGGGCACTAAATAGAAGTAAGGCGGGCTAGTATTAATATATATCTTAAAATTAAGGCTTGTATATAAATAGCAATATATAGCGTACGAATAGTAATACTTTAAGTTAATTCGTATATTTATTTTATTAATATAGTTACTTTAAAAGCTAAAAGTATTTATTAGCTATTAAAACGTTACTTTAAGAAATCTATATTAAATCTTATTAAGGCTTAATAGTTTATTAAGTATATACTACTTTACTAAATATAAGAGCTATAATTAAACTAAACTAAGTAGTAAATCTATATATTAGTTAAGCTCTTAAGAGTATTTTACCGTTTTATATAAAGCTAAATATCTTATTAAGCTTTATAAAAAGTAAAAAAGCAGCAGAAGCTACTTTTAAAAAAGAACTTCTTAAGCTATACTAGCGTATTTTTTTAAACTTTAAGTCTTCTTTATATTTATACGCTTTAAGCTTTTTTATAGTAAGATTTACCTCTTTATTTAAAATACTTTTATATATAGTAGTTTCTTATATATAATAAGAGTTCTTATTTATTATTTAAGCCTTATTAACCTTTTATTTAAATAGCTATTAGCTTAAGTATTTTATAATTAAGTATTTAGCTAGAGCTTTATATATTTTTAGTAATTAAAGTAGTGTTAAAAAAAGGTACTAATTAAATATAGTAGTTATTATATATTAAGTTATACTATAACCTTAAAGCTATACTAATTTTAGTATATAAATATATTATATTAAGTAGTATTAAAACTATTAGTATTAATAAAAGTATTAATAGCGTTAAGAGTATAAGTAGTATTAAAGGTATGAATAGTATTAAGGGTATTAGTAGGATTAAAAGTATTAATAGTATTAAAAGCATTAATAGTGTTAAAGGCACTAATAACGTTAAAAGTATTAATTTAGTATAATAATATTTAAGCTATTTACTAATAATATATTATAGTAAAAGAGGCTTAGTATAAAAGGCAGCCTTAAAGCAGCGTTAAGACTTATTAATAGTATTTAAAAGCAATAAGTCCCTTTTAACATTATAATAAAGTAAGCTACGTTTAGTGCTTTAACTAAAAATAGATAAATAAGTGCTATTAAATATTAGTTAGCTTAAAAGAGTAAACTAAAAGGGAGAAAATAGCTTATCTTAACTAAGATAATTCTTTATATAAACGCCTTAATATATAAGTAGCGGATAAGATAAAGGATTTTTTATTTTAAGGTAAATAAAGGATAGCTAGGATTTAAAAGGCTTAAAAAAATAGTAAAGCGTAATAAGCTTTTTATTCTTAGTACTTTAGCTAAGTAAAGTAAACTACCTTTTAATAAAGATAAATTAAGTTATAAGTAACTTTAAATAAAAATGTTTTAGTTATAAGCACCTTTTAATAAGGATAAATTAAGTCTTAAGCACCTTTTAATAAGAATAAAGAAGGTTATAAGCACTTTTTAATAAGGATAAATTAAGTCTTAAGTACTTTTTAATAGGAATAAATTATATCGTAAGTATAACCTTATATTAAAAACAAAAAGTTAAAAGAAGATAGAATAATTTTATAATAAATTCCCTCTTTTCCCGTTATATACTCCTTAAATACTAAAAAGCCTTTTTTAATTTTTAACTTAAGGAAACGAATTAATTTTACACTAAAAATAAGCAAGGCTTAGTAAACTACCTTAAACTCTCTTTCCTTATAAATATTTAGTTATATAGCTATAAAAAGTCCGGACTACAAAGATCTTTAATAAGCTTTAGCTAACCTAGCAACGAGTTTTTATTTAAAGGGCTTATTAGTTAGGTTAAGCCTTAAGTTAAATACTAAGGTTCTTCTTATAAAGAGGTTTATATAATTAATTAGTATAAACGGAGTTTTAAACTTATAAAAGCTATCTTTTTAATAAAAAGACTTATAGTAAAAGTAGCTTTATTATTTAATATAAAATAAACTAAGTAAAAAGTTTGCTATATAAAAAAGTATTAAGGCTATAAATAGGAAAAGGAGGCCTATTAAAGGTTAGTATAAGAAAGTATAATAAAAGTTAAAAAAAACTAACTTATAACTTTTATCTTTTTATTAAGTCTTTTTATAACTTTAAGTATTAAATCTACGTATATTTTAAGTAAATATAGCTTAATACTTAACGATATATTAGCTAGAGTAAGCTTGTTTTTAATATAATAAAGTAATAAAGCTTTATTATCTTAAGTAATATTAATAATAATATAAAAACTAATAAAAAGTAGTAAAAGATATACTATTTCTTTTTATATAATAGCTTTATAAATACTTATTATTATATCGCTTATACTTATAAGGGAGTAAAACATACTCTCCCGCAGTCTATAAGCTAAATATAGCATAAATAACATATAATATAAATACGCTGAAATATAAATTAAATCCGCTATATAATTCTACATACTATATATATTTCCCTACATTATTTCACGTATATATAAGCAAGATATAAGCAGATTAAGAAGAGGGGTGTGTAGAGAGTATATATATAATCCGTGCTAAGTCGCTACGCCACCTCGTATTCCTTGCGGAATTTATCCCTAGGCTTATAAATATAATATTAACCTAACAATAGCTTTTAGCCTATTATACATAACTACGCTAGATAGGGGGCTCTTTTCTAAATCACTTAAGTTACTTATAGCTTAGGAATTGTCTATATAAGGAGGCCTTAGTCCCCCCTTTACCTTAAATAGATTATTAACCTTATATATACATATCTTACCTATTTCTTTACCTTTTCGCATACTCTTTATATCTCTATAATCCCCTTACTTATAGCTATAAGCCTACTCTCTTCTATACCTATTTACTCCTTAATTGGTTATAAGCCCGGCTTCCCTTTAAGCCGGACTTACCCCCGACCCCTACTAACGTTTTTCCGACTATTACGTGACCGGAAAATTCTAGCAAACCTCTTTCTTACCTTTTACGTGGTCGCGCTTACTAAGCGTATTTTCTCCGGAACTCTCCCGATATCTTATTAGACTCGGTTCCTTAGTTTTCTCCCTCTCCTCCTCCTTCCTATACCTTATATCTTTATAATTATATTCTTAGGACTATATTAAACATAAAAAACCTTAAAAAAGTCTTTCCCTCTATAATAACGAACGCACTTTTAAACACAATTTTCCTTATACTTTTTAGACCCTTCTTATTATATTCTTTTACTAATATCCTTTTAATTAATATTTCTTACCTCCCCTTTTTTCTAATTAACCTTTATACTAAAATAACTCTCGAAAGAATCTATAAAAAACATAGCTACTAAGAACGACGACTAATTTAGTAAGCTAAAAGGTTATTCGAATTATTCCTCCTAGTTACTACGAATAGAATCCGTTTTTATTTAGGAGAAAGCCGCCGGAGCCGTCTCTTAAGATTTATATACTAAATCCGCGGAAATCCTTACCTTTATACGTCTTATAGTTAAGGATAGTCCTCTCTCTTAAATAAAACACTATACGACTATAAAGTTAGCTTAAGAAGCTTTAAAAACCCTTTATAATCTAGTAAATTTCACCTCGAACTTTCTTTTTATAAAAGAACTATTTTATATCTTTATAACTATATTTTTAAGACTATATTAAATACAAAAAACCTTATATTAATCTTTCCCTATATAATAAAAAACGTAATTGCAGATATAAGTTTCTTTATATATTTTAAACCCTTTTTATTATATCCTTTTACTAATATCCTTTCGATTAATATTTCTTACTTCCCCTTTTTTTAATAAACTTTTATACAGAAATACCTCTTAAAAATATCTATATAAAACATAGCTACTAAGAACGACGATTAATTTAGTAAGCTAAAAGGCTCTTTAAATTATTTCTTTTAGTTAATTTAAATAGAATCCGTTTTTATCTAAGAGAAAGCCGCTAAAGCCGTCTTTTAAGATCTATATACTATATCCGCGGAAATCCTTGCCTTAATACGTCTTATAGTTAAGGATAGTTCTTTCTCTTAGATAAAACACTACACGATTATAAAGTTAGCTTAAGAAGCTTTAAAAACCTTTTATAACTTAGTGAATTTCACCTTTAATTTTCTTCTTATAAAAGAACTATTTAATATAACCCTCGAAACTTATACTTTAATCGAGGTATATCTTAATAAGATAAAAGAGCTTTTCGATAAGCTAAATATACGAGAAATTAAAATCCTTAAGGTATTAATTATTACTTAGATTTTAAAATGCTTAAATAGCTCCTATTTTAGCTTTATAATTAATATTTCTTAAGCTCTTCGAGATAACGCCTAAGCCTATACTTTATAATTACTTTCTTCCTCTTATATCGATAAGTTTAAAAGGATTAAAGCTTTAAAAGGTCCTTTTTTAATTACCTATTCTTTTTATATAGTAAAAAACCCGCCTTTTATAAGAATTATAAGAAAAAGGGCTATGCTAAAAAAGACTATTTTTAGCTTAAGGAAAATAAAGATAAGGTAAAGGTAGTAGGTTTTAAACTTAAAGCTTCTTCTTCTTCTTCCTCTTCTTATAAAAGGCCCCTTCCGATTAGACCTTCTTAAGACTATTTAAATAGGAATAATAAGCGTTTTACGCTTATATACTCTTTAAGAGAGTCTTCTTAAGAGAGAGTTTTAGTTACTAGAAAATTAGTAGTTAAAGGCCGAAAAGAAAAGACGGGTTTCCTCCTTTAAAAAGTCCTCTCCCTTTAAAGAAATACTTTATATTTCCGACTCCTTAGCTTAAGACTTTTAAAGCCTCTTCTTTCCTCTTTTTCTTAAGTTATTTTTAAGGTAGATAAAATGTTATAAAAATAAAAAAAGGGAATATATATAACTTTATCTTTAATATAAAGGCTTTTAAGTATATAGTATATAATAAATCACTCCTCTCTTCTTATAAAGATATATATATAACTATTACTTAAGGAAAAGCGTCTTTTATTATAGTTAAAGGCGTAGGAAATTAATATTTTAAATTTCCTAATAGCAATATACGCTATATATTAAAGAACTGCTTTTATATACCTTAAATTAGTATTAATATAATAAGCTAATTCTCTCTTTTTAATACCTTTACTTTAATAAGTAAAGATAATATTACTCTCTTAAATAAAGAGGTAAATATACTTATATAAGGCTTTATTAATAACGGTCTATATTATATCCTTATAGTTATAAAGACTCGCTTTTAAATAAATAATAGAATATATAATATAAAAAGCTCTATAAATAATATACCTATTAACAATAAATCTATAAATAATATAATATCTATAAACAATATAATATCTATAAACAATATAATATCTATAAACAATATAATATCTATAAACAATACAATAGCTATAAACAATATAATACCTATAAACAATATAATATCTATAAATAATAAAATATCTATAAATAATATAATATCTATAAACAATATAATATCTATAAACAATATAATATCTATAAACA
>JAPEBW010002097.1:0-15358 GCA_027405785.1 Ophiocordyceps robertsii
TAGAGAGCTGTGGTTAGGTGTTATAATTATAATATAACGGGAGGGGTTGCCGTCGCACTAATAGACAAAAGTCCGCTAGTAATACCTAACGGTATTACTGCCCCTTACGCTAGCTTTATAAGGCGACCGCACTACTAGTCTTACGGGGCACCCCCCGCCTAGCTGCCAGCCACCTTATAGATACTTAGCCGCAACGCTCCGCTTATTACGCCTCCCTTTAAAGGAGAGTAGCTTAATATAATAAGTAATAGCGATAGCGATAGCGATAATAATGCTTAAATTAATATAGGTAATAGTAAGGCCGATATCCTTATCGTTTTATAAGCAAAACGTATATAGTTTAAAGCTAAAGCCTACGCTATTTATACTAGTAGTATAATACCCGCTAAACTTTAGTATATATATTATTTCTATACCGCTATTACGGCTTATTAAGTATTTAAGCTAAAGCTTATTAAGGTTATAGAGATTAAGTATATTTTCTCTAGCGTTACTTTATTAAGGTATAAGCAGTGCTATTAGCGTGCGGCTACTTATAATTAAGTATATTATTAATTAACTATAACTATTAATTAAATTCGTTATCGCTATTCGTTAGCTAATTATTATATAAGCGGCTATACTTATAGCTAGTTACTATACTAATATAGTCGCTATGCTTAATTATATTTAGGAGCTTAATATACTTAACGTTAATAATACCGACTTTAAGGACGATAATAGCGATAATAACGCCTTTATATTTAGCGAAAAGGCTTACCGCTATTTTGCTATAACGGCCTAATATCTCTATAAGGCGTTTAATATTACTAAGATAACCTATTAAAAGGAGAACGGCATTATAGGTATTAAGAAAGATATAATAGTAATTAATATATAATCGATATACTAATAATTAGCTAATAATCTCTTAGTCTTAATATAGCGACTATCGCACGCTTATTAATAAGCGGCGCGAGCTGCTTACCCGGTTAACCCCGGCGCCGCCTTTTAGTATTAATATAGCTAATCCGGAGTACTATACTTAAGAAGCACGGTTAAAACTCTAGCTACTTATAAGCAATACGGGCTATACGTCTTAGCGATATGCCTTACTTATTATAAAGGTAGAGGTAAGTATTATGCTAATTAAGATATAGCTAATAAAGGAGAAAGGAATGCTAACGTTTCCTTTCTTAACCGATATAAATAAGGGGACTATTTAACAAGTTCCCGCGATGCCGGCAAAGCGTTAATATAGGTAAAGGACAGTTTAAGTTTATCTTTTTTTTTATCTTTCTTTTATCTCTCCTTTATTAATAATATAAAGTAGTAATAGCTTAGCTTATAGTTTCTTTCCTTTATCGTTATCGTTTTAAGAAGGACTTAGCTTAGCTTTATATTTTCTTTTAGTTATTTACTCTTACTTACTTTTCTTCCCCGTTTTATATTTTACTAATTTATAAATAGTTACCTTAACTAAGGATATAGTTTATCGGTAGTAAATCGGTATTAAGTTAGTAAGGAATTATAACTTAATAGGTAAGTTATCCTTATGCCTTTAGCGTCTTAGCCTTTACTTAGTTTTACGTTTCTTCTTTTTCTTAGTAAGGTTAGTAAAGTATTAGCTAATAAGTGCTTAGCTATTCTCTATATCCTTAGCGTTAACTTACTAGTTATACTTTACTAGATATCTTTTTTACTTAATTAAAAAAAAGGTATTACCTTTAACGCGTTTTTTATTTAGTACTTCTTAAACTTCCTATTCGCCTTCTTTATTTTAAAGGTTAAGTATCGTTAATAGTTCGGCGCCTTTTTAGTCGCTTAGCCTTTCCTTTTAAGGTTTTAATAAGCTAATATAAAATACGTTATATATATATAAGTACTTATTTAAAAGAGCTAAACGATAAGCTTACTTCTTAATAGCTTATAGTACTTAAAAAGGCTTAATATACTTAAGAGATAGCTTTTTCTTTTTATCCTTAAAGCGTAAATTCTTTATAAAGAGCGTAATAAGGTTACTAACTTTAAGTAAAAGTAGTTAGTGCTTAAAGTCGTAGTACTTCGCTTATAATTTAGTAGCCTTTCGCTAGTATTCCTTAAGTCGTTATCGTAAAGTTTTTAGCTTATTAATTCTTACTCTTACTTTAAGCACCTTCCCCTTTATAACGTTATCCTTAACGTTAATATAAAAGTTTAGCTAATAGCTAAAAAGGGCCTTATTAAGGGATAGCTTAATAATAGTATTAATTGCGTTATTATACGTAAATTATACTACTTAAAAAAAGGACGCTTAGTTTATTTATTTTAAATTTATAAAGTATCTTAAGTAGTAGTATACTACTTAATTTATACGCTTTATTTACTTATCGGTTTAAGGGTAAAACGCTATTAATAACTTACGTTTTACTTATAAGATAAAATATAAGTTTAATTAAAACTTATTAGTAAATAATAATCTTTTATCTATAACTACGCTTTTTAAGGGCTTATATACTAACTTAACGTTATAATAAAATGCTTTTACTAGCTTAGGCGCGTTTATTATCTTAAAATACGGAATAAAGAGGCAGTACTTAGTATATCGGTTTATAATTATTAGTATTATATTAACCTCTTGCCCTTTATATTATACTTTTAGTAGACTTATAGTAAAGTCTATTAATAGTTCTTCTTATAATTATATAAGGCATAGTAATAATTATATAGCGCTATAAGGGCGATGCCTCTTTAATATAACGCCTTAATATACTAAGCATTCTTAAATATATTAATTAATATCCCTTACTATATTCTCTTAGTAGAAATTCCTTAATAGTAATTTACTTATTCGTTAGCCTCCGAAGTATCTTATTAATAAGTTATTATAGTAAAGTTATATTAGCTTTTACTATAAGGTAGTATTAAAAGGTACTATAATTCGTCCTTTTTATAGTAGTAATCTATTTAGTTATAATAACTAAGGACACCTTTCTTTTAAAAAGTCTTTAGTCGCTTTTTATTAAGCAATTACTATATCTTCGCTTTAAGTACGTTTTAGCAATTCTAGTAAAGTATTAAGAACTTTTACGGTATATACTAAAAGGCTATAGGCTATATCCCTTATAGTCTTTCTTAAGAGTAGCTATTTATAACTAGCTCTCTCTTTAGCCTATATAGCTAACTACTTAAAGTCCGCTTTTAAGTTAGTAGTAGTTTGCTGCGTAAAAGCTTATATATTTTCCTTATATAAAGGCAACTCGCTATACTTATACCGGCTTAAAGTTAGGCTTTCTTTTACTTATAAAGACTTCTTATTATCCCTTTATAAATTATTAATAATTATATAATTTATTAGTGCTAGCTTTAACTAAAGCTTTAGTAGTAACTTTATAGATCGGGGCTTCTTACCCTTATATCTAAGTATTCTTAATAGTGCGTTAGCCGGGTTTAATTTCCTTATTCTATACTTAATCGTAAAGTTAAATAGCGCTAAGTATATATACTATCGTGCTTATCTCCGATTAAAGGAGGTTTAGTATATAAATGTTTAAAGGTTAAAATAGTTAGATAAGACCTTTATTTATTACGCGGCTCTTTTAATATAGTATCGCTAGTATTTAAATAACTTTATAATAGTAAATAGTTCTTAATCCGGGACTTTATAGTTTAACTTAGCCCCGGTAAACTTTCTTAACTAAATTATAATTAAGTAGTAGCGATCCTTATCGTTAAGTTAAGATAAAATGCCCGCTATTATATATTATAATATATTAGTTTCGATATAAGTATACTTCTTTAAGTTATAGTATTAAAGTAAGGGTATATTAATAAATATATCTTTTAAGGACTAAAACGGTATAAATTTAGTCGCGTTTAAGTTTACTCTCCTTAGCTTTTTATTATTACTACTACCTTTTAGTAGTGCGGTAAAAGGTACTACTATATAAGAGTAGTAGTAAATAAAACGATAGTAGTAGTTATAAAACTTAAAGAAGACTTAAATATCTCGATAAGTATTAAGTGCTAGCTATTTAGCAATTACTTTTACCCGTTAAGGATTTACTAATATCCTCTTAACTAATAAAATAAAACTAAGGAACTTAACTAATTACTAATAAAATATATATTTAGATAGCTTTATAAATAGTTATGCTACGTATAGCCTCTTTATAACTTATTAAAGGTATTTAATATATTTCTCTTCCGTTTATAAGAAGATAAGGATATTATTAAGATATACTATATAAATAGTATTAATAAGGCCTTTTAACGCTTAATTAACATAGCTTTAAAAAGTAGCTAGAGCGTTAGTTAGGCTAAATAGCATAATAAAGTATTTAAAATATCTATAGCATAATAAAAAGGCAGTCTTTTACTTATCGCCTTCTTTTATATAAATACGCTAGTATGCGTTTTAAATATTAATTTTAAAAAAGAATTTAGCTCCTTAGTAGCGGTTAAGGATCTTTAAAATAAGAGGTAAAGAGTACTAATTCTTCTATATAACGCGATTAAGTCCCCGGTAGTTTATATAAAGATAAAGGCTGCCGTCCTTTTTCGGGATAAAAAGAATTAGTGCGCCTACTAAGCTTTATAATTCCTAGATAATACTACGTTTTATAAAGTTACTAATTTAGTCCTTTAATACTTATAATTCGTTGCGGGATAGAGGGTAGATCGGTTTAAAGGGTAGTTTTACGCTAAAAGTTAAGTTAATTGCGTAATTTATTCCTTTTTTAATTAGTAATAGGTTAGACTTATTTACCGAGAATACGTCTTTAAATCCCTATAAAGTTAGTAGTATCTCGGTTTATTCTCTCTCCGGAATTCCTTTATTATCGTCTTTATCTAGCTACGGAATTAGCTTAAGGTCGGCAGCGATTATATAGATATAGACCTCGTTCCGGCAATCCCTTACGAATTTTCATAGACTTTATAAGGTACCGCTACCGATTTAGTACTTAAACTACTATTGCTTTTTCTATAAAATAATATAGATTTTCTTATTTATAATTACTATAGTTAACTATAAAATTAAAATATAGTTATTTAGCGTTAACTTATTAATACCGACGTAGTACTAAGTAATTATCTTTTCGGTACCTTTTATATTAATAATTCTTACTAAAACCTCTTAAACCCTATAGTTATTTACCTAACTATCGCTTAGTTTTAAGAGCTTAAGATACGATAGTAAGACTTATAGTAAGCCTTATTAGCATGCGAAATATATATTTATTAAGTTTACTATATTATAAGTATTTAAGTATACCTTTATATTAGTAAGGTTTCGCTTTAATAGCACTATAAGAGTTTATAATAGCTCCCTTTAAGGTATTAATATAGCCGGAGGAGAGGCGTTTACTCCGGCCTTTAAGCGTTTCCTTATAGAGCGGCTTTAATATATAAGGTATTCGCTAAGGTATCTATAGTTAAAGCCGAGGTATACTTATTTATATAGTAACCTAGCTTATTGCATTTAAAATAAATAACCCCTTAGTTTTAAGATAAGCCTCGGCCTTAGCCTCGCCCTTTTCTACGACCTTAGCCTTAGCTATATTAAGGGGTATTTAAGCGTAAGTCTCCCCTTATTATTATCAAGGTATTAGTAGTGCTTTAGTAGCGAGAACCTCTTAACTACTATCTATTATAGCCTCTCCTTTAATAGGAATTTCCTTAGTTAAAGGATCTTAAACTTATTCTACGCTATCCTAATTTAAAGCTTATACTTAAACGGCGTTTCTTACTATCTATAGCGTCTTAATAGCGTTAAGCTACTTAGATTAATTCTTCCTTATTATACTTATAAATAGGTATTAAGTAAAGGTTAAGTTACTCTTAAAGCTTTAGTTATAACTTAGCAAAGAACCTTAATAACTATATCTACTTTAATAGCCGCTTAAAATGCCGTTTAATAAAGTTAAGGTAAAGGCTAAACTTTAGTAAAGACTATATATCTCGCTATTAAGCGTTCTTTAGCTACGTTGCTAAGAGTATTTCTTTATTTACTATATCTTTAATAAGCATAAGTATCTATTCCTTAAAATAGATCTAGCTTACGCTATATTATTCTTAATTAATCGGCGGTTATTCCTTAAGGTATTAGTGCTATCTTACTTTATAGTCGGTATATATATAATTTACTATAAATAGGATTTTAACGTTATCTTAGTAAAATCGTCGGGGTATAGCTTTAAACGTATCCTTTAAGTTATAGAGCTAGTTAAGTTATTTCTAAGAATTAGTTAGTTAAGCTAACTAAGTAATGTTTTTAAGCTTTACCTCGCTACTTTAACTAGCTGCTAAATCGGGGGAGTCTAACCGGTAACGCTTTTTCGATTAGTTAAGGAGTAAGCCTTCTTTTTTTTATATTTCCTCTTTAAGCTATATAATACGCTCTTATAACCGTTAAGTCTCCTTTAATTCCTCGATACGGCTTTAAAAGGCCTTTTATTTTTCTTAAAGTAGCGGGGACTAAGCACCTACTAGTAAGGATATTCTTAACGGCACTTTTATTATCTTAGGCATAGAGGGTGTTTAGTCGGATTCGTTATCTAAATAAATCTTTTATACTTATAAGTCTTAATTAAGGTTACGTTAGCTTCGCCGCGCCGGTTTAGCACCGCTTCGCGATCCCTTCGCTAATACTATCTTTACTAAGTAATTTAAAAGGGAAGCTTTAAAAATTATAAGGAGATAGTCTCGCGATACTACTAATTAAGTAGTAAAGATAATAGATAGTATAATAGGTTATAGTATTGCTTAGCTGCTTACTTTATTATAAGACTAAAGCTTATAAAAGGGAGAGTCTCTTAGCTTTAATCGCGGGGGCCTATTAACTACTTATTAAGTTAGGACTAAAAGCGGGGCTTTTTACTTAGCGCATTCCCCGCACTTAGTTAGCCTATACTATTAGTACTACTCTTATATCTTAAAACTAAGCGATAGTTAAGTAAACAATTATAAAGTATAAGAGGTTTTAATAAGAATTATTAATATAAGAAGTACTAAAAAGATAATTACTTAGTACTATATTAATATTAATAAGTTAATACTAAATAACTATATACTAATTTTATCGTTAACTATAGTTATTATAAATAAGAAAATGTATATTATTTTATAAAAAAAAGTAATAGTAGTTTAAGCACTAAATTAATAGCGGTACCTTATAAAGTCTTTAAAAATTTATAAGGGATTGCTAAAACGAGGCTTTTATTTATATAATCGCTACTAACTTTAAGCTAATTTTATTATTAAATAAGGACGATAATAAAAAGATTTTAAAAAAAGAATAAACTAAGATACTACTAACTTTATATTAATTTAAAGACGTATTCTTAGTAAATAAGTCTAATTTATTATTAATTAAAAAAGAAATAAATTATATAATTAACTTTACTTTTAGTATAAAACTACTTTTTAGACTAATTTACTCTTTATCCTATAACGAATTATAAGTATTAAAAGACTAAATTAGTAACTTTATAAGAGGCGGTATTATCCGGGAATTATAAAGCTAAATAAGCATACTAATTCTTTTTATCCTAAAAAAGGATAGTAGCCTTTATCTTTATATAAACTATTAAGGACTTAACCGCGTTATATAAAAGAATTAGTACCTTTTACTTTTTATTTCGGAGATCCTTAACTATTACTAAGGAGCTAAATTCTTTTTTAAGAATAATATTTAAAATATATATTAGTATATCTATATAAAAGAAAGTAATAAGTAAAAGATAGCCTTTAAATTATACTATAAACACTTTAAATACTTTATTATACTATTTAGCTTAACTAATACTTTAATTACTTTTAAAAGCTATCTTAATTAAGTGTTAAAAGGCCTTATTAATACTATTTATATAGTATATCTTAATAATATCCTTATCTTCTTATAAATAAGAAAGAAATATACTAAATACCTTTAATAAGTTATAAAAAGGCTACGTATAGCGTAATTATTTATAAAGCTATTAAAATATATATTTTATTAGCAATTAATTAAGTTCCTTAATTTTATTTTATTAGTTAATAAGGTATTAGTAAATCTTTAGTTAGTAAACGTAATCGCTAAATAGCTAGTACTTAATACTTATCGAGATATTTAAGTCTTTTTTAGGTTTTATAACTACTATTATTATTTTATTTACTACTACTTTTATATAGTAGCACCTTATACTATATTATTAAAAGGTAGTAGTAATAATAAGAAGCTAAGGAGAGTAAACTTAAACATAACCGAATTTATAGCGTTTTAGTCTTTAAAAGACGTATTTATTAATATACCTTTACTTTAATATTATAACTTAAAGAGGTATACTTAAATTAAAACTAATATATTATAATATATAATAGCGGGTATTTTATTTTAGCTTAATAATAAAGGTCGCTACTATTTATTTATATTTTAGTTAAGAAAGTTTACTAAGGCTAAGTTAAACTATAAGGTTTTAGACTAAGAACTAATTACTATTATAAAGTTATTCTAATACTAATAATACTATATTAAAGGAGCCGTATAATAAGTTAACGTCTTATTTAACTACTTTAACCTTTAAACGTTTATATACTAAACCTCTTTTAATTAAAGATAAGTATAATAGTATATATACTTAGCGCTATTTAACTTTATAGTTAAGTATAAGGTAAGGAAATTAAACCTAGCTAATATACCGTTAAGAATGCTTAAATATAAAGGTAAGAAGCCCTTATTTATAAAGTTACTATTAAAGCTTTAGTTAAAGCTAGTATTAATAAATTATATAATTATTAATAATTCGTAAAAGGATAATAATAAGTCTTTATTAGTAAAGGAAAGCTTAACCTTAAGCTAGTATAAGTATAGTAAGTTACCTTTATATAAGGAAAATATATAAGCTTTTATATAGCGAACTACTACTAACTTAAAAGCGGACTTTAAGTAACTAGCTATATAGGCTAAAAAGAGAGCTAGTTATAAATAGCTACTTTTAAGAAAGACTATAAAGTATATAGCTTATAGCTTTTTAATATATACTATAAAAGTTTTTAATACTTTATTAAAATTGCTAAAACGCACTTAAAGCAAAGATATAGTAATTGCTTAATAAAAAGCAACTAAAAACTTCTTAAAAAAGAAATATTCTTAATTATTACGACTAAATAGATTATTACTATAAAAGGGACGAATAATAGTACTTTTTAATACTGCTTTATAATAAAAGTTAATATAACTTTACTATAATAACTTATTAATAGGATACTTTAAAGGCTAATAAATAAGTAAATTATTATTAAGGGATTTCTTTTAAGAGAATATAGTAAGGGATATTAGTTAATATATTTAAGAATACTTAGTATATTAAGGCGCTATATTAAGGATATATTACCTTTATAGCGCTATATAATTATTACTATGCCTTATATAACTATAAAAAGAACTATTAATAGACTTTACTATAAGTCTACTAAAAGTATAATATAAAGGATAAGAAGTTAATATAATACTAATAATTATAAACTAATATACTAAGTACTATTTCTTTATTTTATATTTTAAGATAATAAACGCGCTTAAGCTAATAAAGGCATTTTATTATAACGTTAAGTTAGTATATAGGCCCTTAAAGAGCGTAGTTATAGATAAAGGATTATTACTTACTAATAAGTTTTAGTTAGACTTATATTTTATCTTATAAGTAAGACATAGGTTATTAATAGCGTTTTACCCTTAAACTAATAAGTAAACGGAATATATAAATTAATTAGTATACTACTACTTAAAATACTTTATAAATTTAAAATAGATAAACTAAGCGTCCCCTTTCCGGGTAGTATAATATATATATAATAATATAATTAATACTACTACTAAGCTATTTTTTAACGAGGCCCTTTTAGCTATTAGCTAAACTTTTATATTAAAGTTAAGGACGATATTATAAAAGGGGAGGTGCTTAAAGTAAAAGTAAGAATTAATAAGCTAAAAACTTAATAATAACGACTTAAAAAATACTAATAAAAGGCTATTAAAGCATAAGTAAAGTATTATAACTTTAAGCACTAACTACTTTTACTTAAATTTAGTCACCTTATTATGCTCTTTATAAAAAATTTACGCTTTAGGGCTAAGAAGAAAAAGCTATCTCTTAAGTATATTAAACCTTTTTAAGTATTATAAGCTATTAAGAAGTAAGCTTATCGTTTAGCTCTCTTAAATAAGTATTTATATATATATAATATATTTTACATAAATCCCGCCTACCCTCCCGCCCCCGCATTAAGGGAGCGGCCAAAGGGGGACAAATAACAGGCCACTGCTAACACTTTAAGTCCGGAGCTTTAAGGCTCCGGGCCGCGGGCCGCTTAAGTTAGAGGCGGCCCCGGCCTAGCTAGGCCGCGTCGAACTGCCTAGCAAGCGGGATATACTCGCGGCGGAAGGCGCACCCTTACTTCCTTACGTAAAGTTACAAGACCTTATACGAGGCGGACTAGTTGCGAAAGAGGGGAGGTTTTACCCCGGGCACTCCGGTTTTTCCTTCTTATTTAAAAACATCGAATTTCTAAAAACATAGATTAAGTCCTTAGCATAAACTTAATAATAATAATAATAATATATTTTACGTTAGCTTATTAAAACCTTAAAAGAAAAGGCTAAGCGATTTAAAAGGCGCTAAACCGTTAATAATACTTAACTTTTAAGATAAAGAAAGCGAATAAGAAGTTTAAGAAGTACTAATTAAAAAACGTATTAAAAGCAATACTTTCTTTTTAGTTAAGTAAAAAGGTTAGCTAGTAAAGTATAACTAGTAGGTTAATACTAATAATATAGCGAATAGCTAAGTACTTATTAGTAAATACTTTACTAACTTTTTTAAGAAAAAGAAAAAACATAATACTAAGTAAAGGCTAAAACGCTAAAGGTATAAAAATAACCTACTTATTAAGTTATAATTCCTTATTAACTTAATACTAATTTGCTATTAATTAACTATATCCTTAACTAAGGTAACTATTTATAAATTAGTAAAATATAAAATAAAGAAGAAAAGTAAGTAAAAGTAAATAATTAAAAGAAAATATAAAGCTAAGCTAAGTCCTCCTTAAAATAATAAAAAAAAAAAGAAACTATAAGCTAAGCTATTATTACTTTACGTTATTAATAAAAAGGAGATAAAAGAAAGATAAAAGAAAAGATAAACCTAAACTATCTTTTATTTATATTAACGCTTTATTAGTATTGCGGGAACTTATTAAATAGTCTACTTATCTATATTAGTTAAGAAGGGAAACGTTAATATCCCCCTCCTTTTTATTAGCTATATCTTAATTAGTTTAGTATATACCTCCGTCTTTATAATACGTAAGGCGTATTGCTAAGATATATCGCCCGCATCGCTTATAAGTAGCCGGAGTTTTAACCGTGCTTTTTAAGTATAGTACTTTAAACTAGCTATATTAATATTAAAGGGTAGCGCTAAGGTTAAAGCAGCTCGCGCCGCTTATAGATAAGCGTAGAATAATCGCTACGCTAAAATTAAAAGATTATTAGCTAATCGCTAGTATATCGATTATATATTAATTACTATTATATCGTTCTTAGCACCTATAATACCGTTTTCTTTTTAATAGGGTATCTTAGTAATAATAAACGTTTTAAAAAGATACTAAGCCGTTATAGCGAGATAGCGGTAAGCCTCCTTAATAAATATTAAAGCGTTATTATCGCTATTATTATCTTTAAAGTCGGTATTATTAATATTAAGTATATTAAGCTCTTAAATATAATTAAGCACGGCGACTATAATAATATAGTTACTAGCTATAAGTATAGCCGCTTATATAACGATTAGCTAATAAATAGCAATAATAAATTTATTTAATAGTTATAGTTAATTAATAATATACTTAATTATAGGTAGCTATATACTAATAGCACTACTCGTACCTTAAAAAGGTAACGCTAAAGAAAATATACTTAATCTTTATAACCTTAATAAGCTTTAGCTTAAATGCTTTATAAGCTATAATAGCAATACAGAAAGAATATATATATAAAGGTTTAGCGGGCATTATGCTATTAATATAGATAGCGCGGGCTTTAGCCTTAAATTATATACGTTTTGCCCGTAAAATAATAAGGATATCGGCTTTATTACTACTTATATTTATTTAAGTATTAGTATCGCTATTACTATTACTACTACTTATTATATTAAGCTACTCTCTTTTAAAAAAAAGTATAATAAGCAAACTATTATAATTAAGTATTATTAGTATCTTAAAGCTTAATTAATCTTATTACTACTACTTTAAAAAAGTAGTATTATTATTAGCACTACTAATACTAAGGATAAAAGACTTACTTTATACTTATTAATTATTAATAGGCGTATTAATTGCTATATCTTAAAGGATAAGTATAAAGTTAAGTATAAGCACCTTTTTATAAGGTGCTCCCTTATTATAAGGTAATAATAAGCTAAGCATCTCCTTAGCCCGACCTTTTTTAATATTAGTGCTAGCCTTTCTAGCTAAAAGAAAGTTAAGGACTTATAAAGAACCTTAATCCCGACTATAATGCTTTAAGGGCGAACCCCTTAAAAGTTAATACTATATTTAATATAGGAAATTAGCGCGTTTATTAGTTAAGCGCGGCTTTTAGGTATAAAGTATTTTAGAGATAATAAAGAGGTATAGAATAAATATTAAATAAAGAGCGAAAAAGTATAAGAAACTTAATAGTAAAACAATTACGGAAGAGTTAAAAAGGGGAAGAAAAATAAAAAGTGCGGGGATAAGCATAATAAACTTTTAATTAATATATTACTATTAATATATAAGCATAATACTTATAATTGCTTAAAGGTAATTAACGTTATTATAACTTTATATATTACCCCGCGTATTTAATACTATATTTTATTACGTGCGACTACTAAGCGTATATACTATTATATTTTAATTACGCGTACTTATATAATAATACTAAAATAAGGATATAATTATAACCTATAGAAAAAGGGAGCTTTAAAAGATAATAGTAGTGTCTAGCTAGCTAAGAAGGAATGTATATACGAAGGGGTGCCTTTATATATATATAGCTAACCCCTATAAATAAGGGCTAGGGCTATACTTAAAGCTCTCGTAGTAAAATAAGTATAAAGCCTTAGCGTTTATACTCCTCTTGTTTATAACACCTCCCCTTAGCTATATATAAGGCATATATATATATAAAGCCTTATAATATAGCCTCTCCCTTATATATTATACTTACCTTAGTGTTATTTAATCCTAACTAATTATAACTAGCTATTCCGCTTACGTAACGCCCTATCTATATATAGAGCCCTTTAAAGCTTTATTTAGCCGCCTTTTTTATTCCTAGCTACTAAACGAATTAGTCGTGTTTTTCTCTTAAAAGGCCCTTTATAAAGCTATTAGCGATTATCTTATTAGTCCGCACCTATACTAATTAAAAGAAGCCCTTATTAATGCGGTAGATAATCTATTTATAACGGATATCGATATACTTAGTCTTAGCCAGGTTATTTTTATTTAGCACTATAAGCCTTACGTTTTAGCTATCCGTAAAGATTATAGATAAACTTAGCTATAGCTAGCCTAGCTTTATTAATAGCTAATATTGCTATATCGCCGCTATACTTACGGGCGTAAGGTTTATAAACTTCGCCTTTATTAATAAGGTCGCTATAATTATTTACCTCTTACTTTTTTAAAAGATAGGCCCGTCGCTAAGAAATATAACGTAGCTAGCTATAAAGCAATAAGTGCTTTAGTCGTTAGTAAAGGAGGTATCTATATATACTTAAAGCTTAAGGTCTTTAATTAAGTATTTCCCCTTTATTATAACCTTAAAGTTTAAGGTGCTTTTAATATAGCGCTATAGCGTCTTTATAATCGCTATATAGTTATATATTAAGTTGCTACTAGCTTTAAAGAGCTTATTCGCTATATATATAATATCCGGCTAAGTGCTTATTAATAAGTAATTAAGGCTACCGGTTTAGTAAAGCTACTTTATAGTGTTTATTAAAAGTTCTTAACTCTTTTAGTTATAAGGAACCTTAAGTCTTGCTAGCTATAGCGCCTTTATAGCTTTAGTAACCTCTTAACCGAATTTCTTAAGGATCTTCTTAGCGAACCTTATTTAGTATATAAGAATCGTTCTTACCGCCTTATCCCTTTTAAATTAAATGCCTAGGAATTCCTAAGGCTTGCCGAGCTACTTAGTCTTATATAGCCCGGTTAAAATATCGGCCGCGGCCTTAATAGCTTCTTTTATTAGTGCCGCTATAATAAAATTATCTATATAAACGATCGTAAGTATATCGCCTGCTTTATAGCGGAGGATATACTTATCTATCTTAAGGCGCTCGAAGCCGTATTCTCTTAAGTCTATGCTTACTTAGTCGTACTACTACTTAAGCAAGCTTTTATAACTATATAAGGCCTTATTAAGCTTATAGACCCGGCCTATACTATCTTTAAGCTTATAAGGTTATATAATAAAAGCCTCCTTTTATGCTTTTATATATATATAGGCGTAAATAACGTTAAATTGTTCTTACTTTAAGTCCTTAACTATAACGATCGTTATAAATAGCTTTAACGAGGCTTAGTGCGCTACCGCTATATAAAGCTCCTTTATAAGCCTATCCTTTAAGTCTTCGTCTCCTTAAACAACTTAACGGGCCTTTATAAAAGGTTCTTTGCCTTAAACTAGCTTTTTAAGATAGACTGATTTCCTATTAAAGACCTAGGCCCTTAGTAGTCTATATATAAGGCTTTAAGCATCCTTTTGCTTTAATTTATTAAATTCCCGCCTTATCGCAAGTAGCTAGTAAGTCTTATAGTTATCCCGCTTAAGGGCTTGTTTTTAAGTTATCGTTAAACCCTTTATAGCGGCGATTATCGCACTAAATACGGAGAGGACTAGCTAGTTACTTAAGTTATTAAATTAGTCCCTTTCTTAGTAAATTACTTTAAGGGCTATTAATACGCTTAGGCCGAATAGGTTTTAGCGTTAGTTTATAATAATAAGCTTTATTATTAAAGCCCTTAATATAGTCTTTTAAAGACCTCCCTTAACCGCTACTATATAACTAGTTTATTAGTAAGTTAGCTAATTATTAAGTTAGTATATCTTATTAGCCCGTAGTGCCTTAAGTAAGGAATCTATAGGTCTTTTACTACTAAGATTTAGCGTATAAGGAATTAAGCGTATTTTTAGTTACTATTAAAGTCTTTAACTTATAGGGTTATAGGGACTTAGGCTACAGCCTAAGCCTTGTTACGTAAGGAGGGCCGGGTCCGCATATATAGACACGGACCCGCCGCATATAGGCAGGCTCTTTATAGCTTATTATTATAATACTACGGACGGCACCTATAT
>JAPEBW010002098.1:0-15355 GCA_027405785.1 Ophiocordyceps robertsii
TTAACTTAATAGGTAGTCGATAGGCCCCCGCGACTAAAGCTAGGAGACTCTCCCTTCTATAAGCTTTAGTCTTGCAATAAAGTAGGCAGCTAAGCAATACTATAACCTATCGTACTATCTACTATCTTTACTACTTAATTAGTAGTACTGCGAGACTATCTCCTTATAGACTATTTATAAAGGTCTTAAAAAAGAAGTTAAAGACGAAATCTACTGCTTAAATAAGCTAAAGACGCTATTAAACTATATTAGTCTAGCGGTCTAGATAGATAATAAGTAGTATAAACGCCGGCAGTAAAAAAAGCACTATTTAACTCTTAGTAAGGTTATAAAAAAAATACTAAAAAGCGATAGCGCGACTTAAGTAACGTAATAAACTTAAATACCCTTAAAGCGAGCCCGTTAAAGCCCGCTAAGAAAGCTATATAATACTTTAACTATATAAAGGAAGGCTATATTATAAGAGATTATATTAAGAAAAGGAATTCTTTTAAGGGAAGGAATATGCCTATTTATAAGAATAATGCCTTTTTAGCTTATAATCCGCGATATACTTTACTATTACCTTTAATTAAAAATACTAAAGAAATTAATACTAAGCTTATTATACTAACCCTTAGTCTAATTAAGATTAGTTTGCCTATAAAGGGTCTTTATAAAGAAAAACCCGATAAAGAAATAAAGATAAAAGCCGAAAGCTTAAACGATAAGTAAAAGAATGCTTTTAAGACTAAGGATAATTATAAGCATAAAACTTCCTTATAAACTATTTATAAAGATAATAAAAACGCTCTTTATTTTAATATAAACGTTATACCTTTAAATATAAAAGAAAGCTATAATCTTAAAGACCTTAAAATTAAAGAAATAGATAAAGGGCCCTTTTTTAAGAAATAAGATAGTAGTAGGCCTTACGCTCCTTTTATAAAATATCTTAATATAGTTATTACTATTAAGAACAAGGTGTATAAGTAGCTATCTTAAACTAAATACTATAAAGATAACTGCTTTATATACCTTTTAAATAAGTAAGGAAGTAAATAGCTTTGAAAATTAAAAAAGACTTTTAATAACCCGCTATAATAATTAAGGAACTTACTACCGATACTAAGGTTTTTATAGAAAACCTTAAAGAGGATATTTAAGCTAATAAAGACGAACTTACGTAAAACAAATACTAATAACTAAATTAAAATTAAATAACTTTTACTTTTTAAGCAATATAACAAAATAACTATTAAAAACCTTTAAGATAGTAATTTAGTATTAATAAGTAGAATTGTTAATCTAAAAGAAGATTATATATCTCTTTTTATATATATGACTAATTTAATTAAAGATAAGGACGATCTTAAGAAAAAAAATAACAAGCTACTTAATAAGTTAAAGGAAGATATAGAATTCCTTAACCTAGCTATTAAAGATACGTTTAAATAATATAATAAATATTTTCAGACTTATTATAATCTTTATAATAAGAATTATAATTTAGATATACTTCTAAAAGTAAAGAGATTCTCGAAAGATATGCTTAAACTTTAGCTAGAAACGTAGTAAAATAAGCATAATAACCTTAAACGATATAATAAGATAATTCGTATTAAAGGAGTTTTTATTAATAATACTATAAGAAAAGATTATGCTATTATTAAAGATTTAGTTTTTAAAGCTATTAAGAAGCTTAGTAACTTAAATAAACTAATTTTATAGAAAGAATTAAGATCTACTAAGAAGTTAATAGATAAGGCAAAAAATTAATAATCTTAAGAATAATAAGGCTATTTCTTAGTAAAAAGAACTTACTTACGTTAAATAATAATTCTCGAAGTATAAAAATAACCCTTTTATTAAAATTAAGAGGACATCGCTTTAATATATTAATAAATTGCGGTGCGATACGTAGCTATATTTCCCTTATAATTGTTAATTGTTTAGAATTACATTATAGAAAAAAGGATAAGCCTTATATTCTTCTTTTAGCAAAAGAATTACTCTTTAAGTATAATAATAGCAAGATTATACAAAAGACTAATCTTCTTAAGTATATAATTAAGATTTATAACTTTAAAGATTCCTTTAATATCTTAGCTATTAGCTATAATATTATATTAAGACTACCCTTTTTAAAGAAATATAATCTTATAATAGATTTAGATAAAGGCCTTTTAAAGTTTAAAAATAATACCTTAAATATCCTACGTTATAGTTTAATTAAAAACGACCCCGAAACAAAACCCTTAAATAATTTAAATATAGCAATACCTAACAATAACTATATAAGGAATAGTAGTAATAAAGATAATAAAGCTTCTTATATAAATATAAATGTCCTATTAATAAATATCGTAATAAAAAACGATAAGATAACTAGTACGACTAAAGATAATATTACTACGATTAGTATAATATAAGCGAAAATAACGCCGAACCTTAGTAAAGATACTAAAAGCCCTAGAGATAATTATAAAGCTACTTATAATTTATTAAAAGAAAATCTATTAAATACTTTAAAGGATATTAAGTAGCAATACCTTAAGTAAAAAGATAAGATTAAGAAGAAACGGAATAAGAGAAAGATTAAGAATAAGATATATAAAAATAGCTAACTTATAGTATTCGGAAGATACTATTAGTTTAGAATACCTTAAAAAGCAAATATAGTATATAAGACGTTTAAAAGGTACTATTAACTTAAAACACCTTAAGGATTATTATTTAAAAAATACCTAAAAACATACTAAAAGATATTTTAATATATTTACGCCGCTACTTAAAGATAGGCTATTGCTATAAGGTAGTTAGAATTACGAAATTAAGTTAAAAAAAGGCTCTAAGCTTAGATTCCGTAAAATATATAACTTAAATAAGAAGTATTTAAAGTTATTAAAAGAATATATCGACGAAAATCTATAAAAAGGTAATATTAAAAAGTCTAAATTAAAATATAGAGCTCTTATACTATTTACTCTAAAAAATAGTAAAGATAAAAGAAAACTCGAATTAATTTCTATTTTAAAAAGATAAATAATAATATAATAAAAGACCGGACTTTATTACTTTTTATAAGCAAAATAAGAGATAGATTAGCTAATAAGTAGTAGTATACTAAGGTTAACCTTAAATCTACTTATAGCTAAATACGTATTAAAAAAGGAGACGAATTTAAAATAGCCTTTAAAACGCGATATAAACTTTATAAATTTTTAGTTATGCTTTTAAGATTAACTAATATACTAGTAACCTTTTAAAAAAGAATTAATAGTATATTAAATCTTTATTTAGACCGTTTTAATCCGGCTTATCTAGATAATATTATTATATACTTTAATACACTAAAGCAATACTATAAAGAAGTCGATATAGTGCTAAAAGCGTTAAGAAAGGCTAGCTTATATATTTTACTAGAGAAATATAGCTTTTATATATAAGAAGTAGAATTCTTAAGGTTTATAATTACTTCTTTTTATATAAGGATAGACTTATAAAAGATTTTATTAATTAAAGATTAGCTAATTCCTATAAATCTTAAAGAAATCTAAAGCTTTAAGAAAAATTAAAGGATTTCTTATTAAAAAACCTATATTAAATACCTATAATATAAAGAAGCTATGAAAGTTAAAAACGGATGCTTTTAATTTAATATTAAGCGCGTAGTTAAGCTAGCGCGATAAGAATAATATTCTTAAACTTATAGCGTTTTACTTAAAAAAGCTAGTAAGTATAGAAATTTATTATCTTATTTACGACAAAGAATTCTTAGTTATTATATACGCTTTTAAATAATTTCGGCATTAAATTTTAAGGAATAGATATAAACGTAAGGTTTATATAGATTATTAAAATATAAGTTATTTTGCTACAACGTAGTAGTAATATGCTAAGTAAAAAGGAAAACCTAAACTTCTTTTAGAATTAAATTATAAGATTATTAATAAGAAAGGTTTTAAGAATAACTAAGCTAATATAATTAGCTAATAACTAGACCTTAACGATTAAAAAGAGCCTTAAAAAAGACCTTATTACTTTAAAATAATAATAGTAATTTAAAGTTAAAGACGTTATATATACTATTTAATATATAAGAAGATCTTATTACTTTAAAATTACTTAAGAATTCTTATAAAAACTTAGATAAGAAAGAATATAAGAATTTTAAGTAAGAGGAAAAAAAACGTTTTATAAGAATAAGCTATTCCTTATCTTAAAGACTAAGAAAACAGTTATAACGGATTTTTATTTATACTTTTAATACGAATATTAAGGTATTATAAAAACGTATATTAAGATTAAAAACTATTATAATACCTAAAACCTTTATAAGAAATTCTAAGGAGTTATTAAGTTATACGAAGTATATAATAAAAGTAAAGCTATATAATATAAGCTTTATAGTAACTTAATTTCTTTAAAAGTTCTTTTAGGACTTTAAGACTTTATAGCTTTAGATTTTATTACGAAATTACTAAAGTTTATAAATCCTATAACTAGTATAAAATACGATTTTATTTTAGTTAAAGTTAATTATTTTACGAAATACGGCTATTTTTTTTAATATATAAAGCTATAAACATAAAAAAGTTATCTTATACTTTTATAAGATATATTATAGCTAATTAAGGACTTTTAAGTTCGATTATTTCGGATAAGGATCGGAAATCTATTTCGAATTTCTAGTAAGGTTTAACGCAAGCTTTAAGTATAAAGCATAAATTATCTACTACTTTTTACCTTATTATAAATAGAAAAATAAAACAATTAAATTAAACGTTTTAGCAATATCTTAAAAGCTATATAAATTATTAGTAAGATAATTAGCTTTTTAAATTGCTTATAGTATAGTTAGTATATAATACCTCTTATTTTAAGCTTATTAAGAATACTGCGGTGTTCGCGAATTATAGCTTTATACTTAAAGCTTATAAGTCTTTTTTACTTAAAGAAGTTATAGTTAAAAAAGCTATATTAAACTTTAAGTAGTAAATAAGCTTATATAGATTTATAAAATTAGAATTAAAATATATTACTAAGAAGATATTATATTATTATAATAGGAGATAGTCTTTAAAACCTTTTTTATTTAAAAGCAATAAAGTATATTTTTTAATAAGGAATCTTAAGACTAATAAACTTTATAAGTCTTTAGATTATAAAAAAACAAGACCTTTAAAAGTTATAAAGAAAATAAAAAAGGTTTATTATAAGTTAAAACTTTTAATTAGTTTACTTATATACTTTATTTTTTATATGTCTTTATTAAACCCGATTTTATAAAAAGGCTAAGGTAGCTAAAAAGTTAAACTTAAAAAAAGGTTAAAAAGAGCAAATATATAGTAAAGACAATACTCGCTAAGAAGATAGAAAATTAAAAACACTTTTATTTAGTAAAGTAAAAAGACTATCTTAGTTTAAATAATACTTAAGAACTTATAAAGCACTTAACAAATGCTTTAAGAAAGGTTAAGGATTTTAATTAATAAAACCCTTTAAAGGAAGTATTAGCTTTTTTAAGCTAGCATTTCTTAACTATTTTAAATAGTAGAAGTAAAAGGAAATCTAAATAAAGATTTTCTTTAAAAAAGATCTATAAAGATAAAAGATTAGGATTTTCTTTAAAGAAATCTTAAGGTTACTCTCTTAAAAGTAGGATTTCTTTAAAGATTTAGTTAGTACCTTAAGGTTATAAGATAACCTCTAAAAAAAGAACGTTTATCTTTTTAAGTTTAAAAAGACCTTAAAAAGGGTAATATATAACGGAAACCCTATTCTATTAGTAATCCTAAGTACTAAAAGTACTAATATCTAGTAAAGTAAATACCGCTTAATATAAAGAAGTACTTAGTAAAGTAAATACCGCTAGTTATAAGTTAGAACTATTAAAGTAGATATTAATAATTATAAGGAGAGACGATATAGCTTAATAGTTAAAGATAGCTAGTATTAGCTATAAGCGGTATAAGTTAAATACGCCTATATTTAGCTTAAGCTAGCTTTAGCTAGTAACGGGATTAGTATTAAATAGATCGACCGATACTTTATATAATCGACTAATACCTTATATAAAGTTAAAGTAAGAGGCCTCCTTTTTAAAAAGGATAAAATCTTATAAAAGGTTTAAAGATAAGGATATTTAGTTTTATAAGTAAGTTATAAGTAATAAAGCGTATATTACTTATAACTAGTAATAAAGATAGTATAAGCTATTTTTATTAGCTTAAAAAGTAGTTTAGTAACTTTATAAGTTATATAAAGTATAAGTTATAAATTAGTATATAAAGGTATATAAAAGTATATAAAAGGAAAGCTTTTTAGTAGCCTTAAAAAGGTATAAAAGAAGGTCTTTCCTCCTCCTCCCCTTAGCTTTTTTTCTTTCCTTCTTTTTTTTTTAGCTAGTTTTAACTTAAGAAATCTATATAATAAGATACCCTTACTTTATTTAGTTTAGTAGTTAGTACTAAGTCTTTTTCTCTTTTTCCGGCTAATAAATTTAAATTAAATAAATTACGCCTTACTACTTATCGTATAAAAAATAATAAAGGTTTCCTAATATTAATAGTAGCCGTTCTTTTTACTTTTTAAATAAGAATTTATTAAAAAAAGTTTATAATTATATCTTAAAAAGTCTTTATTAAGTCGGCTTAAATAAAGCTTTAGTTTACTTAAATATCTATATAGGCTTTAATACTTATCTTAAGCCTTTCTTATTTTTAAAATAATAAGTATATATAAGTAAATTATAATAGTCTATTAAAGCTTAATAGTTAAACGTTAAAAAAAGCCTTAACTATTTAAACGCTTTATAGCTTTTAAATAATTACTTACTATACTAAGTTTTGTTTTTATATAATAATGTCGTAGCTAAAGTTAAGGGGGTATTTATTTTTTATATATTAATAAAGCTTATTTTTTAAGGGAGATACTTCGCCGTAAATTCTACATACTTTATTAGCCTCTTAAACTAAGTCTGCTATAATATAAATAGCGGTTTTCTTTAAGCTTTTATTAGTACTTATTAAAGCTCTTTTTATATTATATTCTTTATCTTTTAAATAGTTATTAGTCTTTATTATAGTTCTTTCTTTAATTATAAGGTATACTTAGTCTAGCTTTTAAGTTAATAAGTATATAGTCTTAAAATTTCTTTCTTTTTTAAGCCGGAAAACCTTAGCTTATATCTTTAGCTATTTTAAACAGGTTTCTCCTTTAACTTAATAGGCACTATAAAGCTTATAGTATATCCGCCCTTATTAAACGGTTTAAGAATATAACCTACAGTCTTAGTAAGCCCTTAATAAATAGTTTAAGCGTCTTAAACTATTATTTTATTATATATAAGCTATAGCTAATTAGTCCTTACTTTTTTATAGGTTAGACTTATTTTTTATATGCTAATAAGTGCTTTTAAGATCTTTAAGTATATTTAACTTATAGCTAAGGAAGAATTTCCTTATCTTTTTTAATCTATTTATTAATATCCTTATTTCTTACTAAACGTTATAAGGATTTTTAAAAAAAAAACTTCTAGCTTTTAATAAATTATTATAATTAAGTAGTTTAGCTAATAAAGTGCGGCCTTAGCTTTATATTATAAGCGCGATATTTAAGACTTAAAGTTAGACCTTATTACTATATCTATAATAATTAAGTACTTTTTATAAAGTGCTTATATTGCTATATTTAAGCGGAATTTAAACTGTTTTTATAAGGCGAAGATTTATTAGCTATTATAAAGTAAGTAAAAGCTAGTATATAAGTAGCGTCCGTAATATTATAATAACAAGCTATAAAGAGCCTACTTATATATAACGGGTTTGTATTTATATATATACACCTAGCCCTTTTTATATAATAAGGCTTAAGCTATAGCTAAAGTCCTTATAACCTTATAAGTTAAAAACTTTAATATAATGTCTTTACTTTTTATGCTGCGTAAAGGGGCTTAAAGCTATTAGCTATTATAAAAGGCTATTAGCTATTATAAAAGGCTACTTAATCTATAGCTTTTTAAGTATAAGACCTATATTATAGTAAGTAAGGCCGTATAATAGCGGGTTTAATAGCTTTACTTACCGCCGCCGCCCGCCCTTAATCGGCCGGCTACTTATTAAGAGGCCTGTTTACTTATTAAGCGGCCTTTATATCCGCCTTTAATAGCTTAGCGGCGTATTAAACGGCCTAACTATCGTTGCGGTATTCCGCACCTTAAGTTAACGGCTATAAGGTATAAATACCTTATCCCTCTGCCCTTAACCTTTATTTCCTTCCTCTATTATTTAAACTAGTAATATTAGTAATAGTAGTATTAATAGTAGTAGTAATAGTAATAATAATACTATAAGTATCGCCCTCCTATATATAAAGCGAACGTCTTTAAGCTAATATTTATAAAAATAATATATTATTTAACTTATTAGTGCTTATATTAAAGCTCCTTAACTACTTTAAGCTTTAAAGGTGCCGTACTTATACTACTACCGCCGCTTCTATCGCTACCGCCTTTTTAACTACGCTTAAGTTAATAACGCTTTAATAAGTAACTATGCTATTACTAGCCCCTATAACCTTAGCCTTTAATAGCCTTTTTACTACCCTTAAGACCGCTAAGTTAAGCGCTATAAGTCCGCTTTTCTTAATAAACCTACTTTATACTAACCTTATAACTTAATATAAGCGGTAAGTATTGCTTAGCGCCGCCTATAATAAGTTTTATATATACTACTTATTAAGCGGCTATACTTATTATAAGTAAGTAAGTTACTTTAGTAGTAGCTACTTTACTTATACTTATACCGGCTATACTTATAAGGCGGCTTTAACCGTCTTTATTACTACTAAGTTAGCTAAAAAAGCCGACTTTAATAATAAGGCGGTTAAAGTATAATTAAAAGCCGCTATTACCGCTTACCGCTACTTACGCTTACTTAAGCGAATAGGCTATATACTTAAGGAAGTCCCCCCCCCTTCCTCCTTATTACGCTTATTATAGCGATTAGCGCTAACTATTCTTAATTAAAAATACCGCTTTTATAGCGCTATTAGTAGTGCTTTTATCTATCCCCGCCGCTTTTATCCCGGCTACCCGCACTACTTATTATAACGCCGCCGCTAGCTTTATTATGCCCGCCGCTACCGCTGCCCCTTTTAACCCGTTTATCGCCGCCGCCGTTTAAATATCTAGGCTAAAGGGCCGTCTCCGCGCCTTAAAGGCCGCCGCCGCCGCCTTTAAGGAGGAGGAGAAGGAGGAGGAGGAGGAGGATAATAATAATTATAAAGAAAAGACTAAAGATAAGAATAAGTAGTATAAGCCTAAGTCGCTTAAGCTAGTTAGCTTTAAATATAACTTCTTTTTTCTTTTTACTTTATAAGACGCTATAAATAATAAAGAGGCTAAGGTTGCTTTTATATTAATAAAGGGTCTTTTTATTACTAACTTAGTAATGCTTATAAGCTTTTATATAAAGGCCTCCTTTTTTTATAAAGGTAGTATAAAAATATTAGCTTAGCTTACCTTTTATTTTTGCTTAAAGGGAAGCTGCTAATTGCTAAGCTTATTATTTTTATTTACCGGCTTATAAAAAGCTTTAAACTTATTTAAAGTATTAGCGCTTATAAGCTCCTATATAGGCTTTTAAGTTAAGTTTAAGTAGCTATATATTACGGGCTAAGCCTTAGATTAGGCCCAGGCTACGCCCGTATAACCGACCCTTAATAAGCGTAGTTAATTAACTAGCTAGCAGCTTAGTTAATTCGTCTTCTTTTATTATACGCTTAGCGCACTACTTACCGTAGTAGGTAGATTAAATAGCTGCCCCGTAGTAGCAAATAGTAGTATAACTACTACTTTAGCCCCGTTAAGGCTAACCTATTATAGTTAACTAAGCTATAATAAAGGGTCTTAGGTTTAAGACTTACTAACGTACTAGCAGGCGACGTTCGGCTTAGGCTTATAGCTATAAGAGCTGCTAGCTAAAGGAGACGACTTATTAGCCCCGCCTTAAGGCAGGCGGGGTAAAGAGGGAGTAGTATTATAAGCTAGGCCTTAGATTAAGCCCGGGCTATGCCTATATAACCGACTCTTAATAAGCGTGGTTAATTAACTAGCTAGTAGCTTAGTTAATTCGTCTTCTTTTGCCGTGCGCTTAGCGCACTACTTACCGCAGCGGGTAAATTAAATAGCTGCCCCGCAGTAACGAATAGTAGTATAACTACTACTTTAGCCTTATTAAGGCCGACCCGTTATACTATACTACTTAATAAGAAACTTTTACCGCTTACCTTTACTTACTTTCTTTTAATAAGCTACTTTTACTTTCTTAATTGCGAATTCCTCTTTTTTTTAACTAAAGTTATAAGGGGCTAAGGGTTTATAATTACTTATTTAAGGAAGGGGTTTTAAGCTGCTTAGCATAATAAGTTTATATTAATCTTATTATATATCCTTAAAGGTAACCCTTTAAGCTTTATAACTTATAAGCTAATAACTTTTTATACTATAAACTTTATATATAGCTAATTAAGCTTTTTCTTTAAGCGGCTAAATTAGTAGTTATAAAGGTTTTACTAAACTTGATCTTTTAATACGAAACTCGTTATTAAAGACTTAAACTTATTAGCATGCCGCTTTTAATCTTATACGGCCGCTATTATTATAAATTAATAATAATTTATAGTTTCCTTAAGTTTTTAAACGAAGTAAGTAGCTTAAGCTTTTAGCGAGGTAATTAAGTACTTTTCCGCCGCTATATTTACCACTTAAAGTATTAAGGAGAGGGGTTTAAAGCCGTATAACGTAAAAAAGGGGTTATATTAATAAACGCTTAAGGCCTATTATTTAAGGTAAGCTACGCGGCTAAGAGCTAGCGGTCTTAATTTACTTAGTTCCGGGCTATTATAGCCTATAAGTAGGCCTATACCTTTTATTTTACGCATTTTAAGCTCTTATTAGTTTATAAGTAATATATAAAGCTAAGTAGCTAAGTAACTTAAAGCAGCTTATAAAAGGACTGCTAAAAGCGCCTTATTTAGTTAAAGCCTTTATTGCTTATAATTAAGGTAAGCTAGTTATAAATCCGCGCTTAGTATTAAAAAAAACGTTTTATATATACCTCCGCTTTTATAAAAAGTATTAGCTTAAGCACTACTTCTTTATTAAAGCAGTCTTTAATAACTTATATATTGCTATTCCCCCTTAATATAAGCAAAAGGTCCGTTATAAAATCTATTTAAATATATACTTAAAACCGGTTTAAGATTAGCAGCTACTTAAAAAGCTTTTTATAAAGCGCTTATTAACTCTTTATACGGCTATAGATATTATAGTTATAAAGGAAGCAGTAAATATAGTACTATATAAAAAGCTAATAAAAGTCCTTTATAAGCCTTACTACTATACCTTACCGGCCGGGGTAGCTAATAATACTAAAGTTATAGATTAGCTATACTAGCTTCCTTTAAAGCTTGTTTATTAGCTTATCTTTTAGCGGGGCGTTTCTCTTATCGGCTTCCGTTATATAAAAAGCGCCCGGTACTTATAACCTACCTTTTTAGCGGAGGTGCCCTCTTAAGTTAATATAGCAGTCCGCTACTTATACCTTTAATCGTAGCTTTAGATTTAAGGAACGTACGCTAAACTTTATAGCGCGCTATATGCTTTTATATATATAGTTTTAAGAAGCTAGCCTATCTTAAAAACGCTAAAGGCCTTTATCTTAAAAGATCCTCGCTACTTAAGCGCTTAAGCCTACTTAGTCCCTTAAACTTAATACTTTAAGAGGCGCTAATAAGGAGGGCAAGATACTTACTTTTATTATAATAAGCGGGTCTACCTTATTAAATAAGGGGGTTAAAGGCTCTTTAATAAAGGCATTAAATAAGGGGGTTAAAGGCTCTTTAATAAAGGAGACCTTAATATATATATATAACGCCGCTTACAGAATAAGCTATAAATCCTACGCTTTAATATCCGCGTTTATAGTATAGTCTTAGTCTTATTAAAAAGGCGCGTTTAAAATAGAAAAGTCTTAACCTAGCTTATACTTAATCTAAAAGTTAAAGCGGGATAGGTACTTAGCTTTATAGGCTTGCCGCTTAAAGAGGTGCTAATAAGTTATAAAATACTTTAAGTTTTAGTAGTTTATAAAGACTTTAAAGCTTTTATAGCTATAAAGCTCCGCTTACTATTACTTAAGATAGCTAATAATAGTGAGTACCTCTTTATTATAAATAGCGTAGTTTCTTTCCGCTAAAGTTAGCTTTTTTAAGTAAAAGGTAATAAGCTGCTTCCGCCCTTTTTCCTTTTATAAGAGCGTGCCTTTAAGCGCCTAGCTATTATAGTCTGCTTTTATTATAATAGTACGGTTAAAATCCTATTAAAGTAGTATTAAGGCTTGCGAAAATAGGTTTTTAAGTATATAGAACGTACCTTTTTATATAAGTCCTTAATAAAAAGCTACCTTTTTTTATATAATCTTATTTAATAGTATAATAATTTTAAAAAACCTATAAATAAATATATAGTAATAATTAGCGAAGCTTAAAAAGCTTTATATACTAGTTAATATTATTAAGGTATCTTAGTCTTAAATCGCCTATATCTTTACGGGGTCCGCTTAAATACTTATACTAGTATAAATTATAAACTTAAGGTATTTTATATGCTTTATTTTAAAATCGCACTTATTTAAGTTAAGGTATAAGCTATATAGGTAAAGGCAGTTTAAGACTTTCCGCACTTTTTATATATAGTCCTTATATAAGCCGCTATTATAGATAAGGATATTATTAATATAGTTAGAGGCGAACTTATTAAGGAATTTACGAAAAACGTTATTAATATAATATTAAAAGGTTGCTAAGGCTTTAATAAGACTAAAAAGAGTTACTAGCTACTTAAATAAGCTATAATAAGTGCGAAAGGCCGTTTTTTACTCCTTACTTTTTATAATCCGCACCTTATAAAACGCCTATATAACGTTAAGCTTAGTAAACTACTTTGCTTTTAATAAGTTACGGAGCGTATTAAAAATTAAGGGGAGTAAGAAATAGTTTAGCCGCGTAATTATATTAAAGGCTTAATAGTTATAGTAAAAGCAGATTCTGCCCCTTAGTTTCTAAATAAAGAGTACTAAGACGCTTACTTTAAAGCTACTTACTTAAATAAACCCCTTATCTAAAAGGTCTTAAAGCGTCTTTTTAAGTACTAATAACTCGGTTTATAATATGCTATATAGCGGCTTAAAAGGCGTAAGGAACTTTCTTTCTTACCTATCCGTATAAATAAGGATCTTATAGTTAATTCTTAACTTATAAGGGTTAAGCTTATCGGTTTTATACTTTATAAAAAGCGGCAATAAGTTATAAAAGCGCTATAAGATTACCCTTTATAAGTTTATAAGCGATTTTAGCGTCTTAGTCTTTAAAGCCTTATTAATATCTATAAAGCTTATAGTATAGATTACTATATTAACTACCGCCTTGCTTTTTTAGCGTATAAGCTATTAAACTATATCTATAAAGACTAAAGTAAGTACCTTAAAAGTATTGGCTAGTCTTAGTATAGCCCCTATTTTCTTAAAGGCGCCGTTAATATATCGTAGCTATATCTTTACTCGGCCGAACTATAGCCTTTTTTAGTACGGAACTAAGAAAGACTATATATATATAAGCTAAGACTTTCTTAAGATTAAAGAAAATTTAAGCTCCGGGATTATATATACTATAATAAGCTTTAAGCAGCTAGCTATTTTTATAGCTAGCTAAGTAATACCTTTAATCTTTATACTTTTTATTATACTTAAGGCGCCCTTTACTTAGCGCGGGGTAATTTTCTTAATAAGCACTTATATTTAACGTATAAACGCCTTTTTTATTATAGCATAGTACTAATATCCCTTATTTATAAAAGTAGTAAGAGACTTAAAATAATTAAGCATAACTTATATTAAAGTAAGATTCCTTTTTATATAAGCTACTAGCTCTTACTTTATTTATATTAATAAATAAAGCTTTAAGGCCTATCTTTATATTAAAGCTATTCTTTTTCCTCTGCTTTATAAAAGGCGGGGTCTTTATTATTTAATATAAGTTAAGGTAGTATATTAATCGCTATAAAGCGGACTCTTATAAAAGGACGCTTCGCAGGCTTATATAAGCACTTTATAGCGAAGTAAAAGCCCGCTTTATAGCATAAGTATTAGCTATTAATACGCCGTTTTTAAATCTTATCGCTAAAGACCTATTTAGCCCGCTATAAAAAAGACTAGCTTACTAATATAAAAGAGGTTAAGGTCGTAAATACCTTCTTTAAGCGTTTCTTATAGTTAGTCCTTTTCGCGGTTATAAAAGTATTACTATTAATATTAATAGTAAGCGTATCTTATATAAAGAGAGTAACCTTATCCCCGCTATATAAAGTACGCTTTTATAACTTTTAAAAGTAAAGCGTTTATTTATAACTTTAAGCTACTTTTATAAGGCGGCTAATATACTTACTATATAGAAATAATATAATAATTAAGATAAGTAGCTTATAAAGCGCTAAGGTAATTAAGGTTTATAGCTATATTAGCTTTATGCTATTTTCCTATATTATAGTACCCGCCGCTTAAAAGAGGGTCTCTTTAAACTTAAGGAGGAACTCCTTAAAAAACTATCCGTTTTTTTATTTAAGGGTATATAGCTTATCCTACGCCTTTTCTTATTTTTATATATTGCTAAAAGCGTAGATAAGGTCTTAAAAAAAGTTTTAAGGGTCTTAAGAGCTATTATAGCCCCCCTTTTCTTAAAAGCCCGCGATCCTTTATATTTAAAGCTCCGGTAGTATATATAAAAGCGCGTACTAAATAGCGCTTTAGCCGCTATTAAGGCCGTATTCCTTATTAATATAGTATTTTGCCTATAACTAGCTAAGGAAAAAGTAAAAGCTTTTTAGCTTCCCGTTTTATATTAGCTATAAAAGCGGCGTTTATACTATAATAATAAAAACTTCTTCGCGAACTAAACACTCGCCTATAGTAAGTGCGCATCGCGTTTAAAACTCTTATTAATAATAAGAATTAATTCGGCGGTATTAGTTACCCCCCTTAAGACAATATCGTAGCGTAGCTAGGGGACGCGGGGGCGAGGGGGTAGCCCGCCTCGCACCGGTATCGACCGCAGCGCTTAGTATAACGAAACGCCCTTAAGCTTTACGCACTTAAATAAAGAGCTAAATATACCTTAATAAGACGATAACGCGTAACTTAGCTAAACTATATATAATACTAATTAAAGGAAGGCTTATAATAAAATCGCGGGCATAGTCCCGTATATATAGTTCGACTAAGTATACGTAGTAGTTAAAACCCTCCTACGCTTTAAG
>JAPEBW010002099.1:0-15349 GCA_027405785.1 Ophiocordyceps robertsii
TTAAGAAATCCTCCTTCCTTTACCTTTAATACTATTTCTTAGATCCGAGGGAGTAAGGCTTTTAAAGGTCTTAGGAGAGTATTTTTATTAGCTTTTAAATCTACTTTTAAAGGGGAATCTATAGAGGTTAAAATTACCTTTAAAGGGTTATTTAAGGCTACCCCGGGGGTAGGGACTTAAGAGAGAGGAGAGGATAACCGAGAAAGGTCGATAAGATTTATATTAAGGTCTATTTTAGTTAAATTTAAAACCTTATCTCCCTCTTCGCTTAATTCTACTTCTTCTACTTTTTTCTTTAATTTTTCCTTTTTAGAAATAGAAGAAAAAGAAGAAAAAGAGGGCTTTTTCGAGGTAGGTTTCTTCTTAGTTACCTTATTCGAATCGTTTATTTTCTTTCCTTTAAGCACTTAATAAGAAGGGGCTTTTTAAGGGTAAAACCGGAAGCAATTAGCTACTAAGTGGCCTGGTTTTTTGCATTCTTTATAGTAAGAATTCGAGGAATTCCCCTGCTTTTTTTAAGGCTTCTTTCGTAGTAAGAAAGCTTTCTCCGAAAAGTCTTCTATATCCTTTACCCTTTTAGCTTCGTTTAAAAGACTAGCTATAAAGGTCTTAAGAGAGAAAGCTATAGAATTATGCTTAAGGCTCTACGTAATATTAGTTATATAGCTTTTAAATTCCCCGCTAAGGGAATTTAAAATCTATGCTATAAGAACTACTTCCGGAATATCTATTTCTCGAGATTTTAATTCCTTATAGACCTCTTTTACCTTATAAAGGTATTTCTCTAACTATAAGTCGGAAGGACTAAAGTTAAAAAGCTATTTAATAAGTAAATAATTCGACGAGAAATTTAAGGGATTATATAGCTTTTATAGCTCTTCTTAAGTATCTTTAGTAGTAGTTACGTGCTTAATCTATATTAAGGGACCGTCTTTTAAGCATAGGAAAATTAAGGTAAGAGCCTTTTCCGTCTTTATATAATTTGCTTGCTTTAAAGTAGCTATAAGCTTTTCTTTAATAAGAATTGCTCGTATTTTAGTAGTCTATAAGGTATAATTTAAATTACCTTTTAACTTAGAAAACTCGTATTCTTTTTAGCTTACTATTTTATATATCTTTAGTAAGATAGAATAAGTAAGTAAAGAAAAGTTAATTTTTAACTTAAGAAGGGTTAAAAGATAAAAGAAGTCGGTAAGGATTAGTAAAGGAAATTTTAAGCAAATTCCTAAGGATAGAAGAAATCTTAGTAAAAAAGAGGGAATTTTAAGAGAATTTTATATAGATAAGGAGATTTGTAAAAAAGGAAAGAGATTAGAGGAGGTAATTAAGGTTAAGATATCTTTAAGTATAAATTCTAAAAGATTTAGTCGTTTAATTAACGTTAAATTTCAATCAAGGTTAGACGAGTAATTAAAGAAAGGGGTCGTAATTTTCTCGGAATTTTCTAAAGCTAGTTAGAGGAGTAATTAATTTCCCGGCGTAGTAAGCTAAGCCGGGCTTATAACCTATTAAAGGTTAAAGTAGTAGCAAAATTGTAGGGAAATTAGGAGATTACGTAATATTATATAAGAGAGGAGTCAATATTATATAAGGTAGGATTTTAGCTAGAATTGATTAATAAAGAATTAAGTGCGTGTAGAATTACTAGCTATTTAGTAGCGGCAGATTCGCCTTTTATAGACAAATATAAGGGAACGGAGTGATATATCCGGACCGGCCTTTAAGTAGTCCGAAAGCCCGAAGAATGCTAATTTTAAAGCATTTTACCCCGTAGCTATATATCCCTTCCTTATGCGGCAATTTATGTTTAAAGTTAGTTAAGGTTAGTTTAAGTCTAAGCGGATCCTTATTTTATCTAGCTACCCTAACCTCCTTAGTTCCGTATATAACGTTATAGACGTCGTATAAAGACGTAAAGACTTAGAAAATAACGAGCCGAAGCTAGGCTATTTAATGCGGGTTTTTATGTAATTTATACACCCCTATATATATAGCTAATAAGGTAAGGATTAAATAGCTGATTTATAAAAGTAGTAAAATCACTCTCTTATAATAAAGCTACTTAGTATATAAAAAACGCAAAGGGTTTTATAATATATAACTTAATTAAAGTAAACTACTTACTACCCGCTAATACTAATAAATTAACCTTAAACGTTAAGGTATATTTAAGCTTAGCGCGCTATAATAGTAATATAAGCTAACTTTATATATTATAATATTTATTAGTAATATTCTTTTAGCTAGCGTCTATTAAGGATTAAAGGACGTATATATAAGTTAGTATAGCAATTTTTAAACGTCCTTTAAGATATATAATCTTAAAGCGCGTTCGCGGCGGCGACTATATTACTAGTATATTAATATTATATTATAGGTATATAATATCGGCGCCCCGCCCCCCGCTCCGCGCTTAATATTAATTAGTATAGTCGTTTTTATTATACTTATAATTATATACTAACGCCTCTTTTAAATAATATTGCGTTAAGGCGTTAAATACGTTATACGCTCGCTTATCCGCGCTGCTATATCGTCCTTAATAGCGCTAAGGCGGTATAATATATCTTCTTAGCTTACCGCTAATATTAATGCTTAAGGTACGTCTTACCTTCCCGCCGCTTATAGTCCTTAAGTATAAATACCTTTCCTCTTTTTCTTTTTTCTTTTTTCTCTTTCTTTTTTTAATTACTAATCTACTTATACGCGCGCCCTTTCTTATAATAGCTTCGTCGCGCCGCGTCTTAATATATTTACTATAACTCTCCGCGCCTTATCTCCCGCTATATTATAAGCGTTTACTTATCCGGCGCCCCTTAGCACGCCCGGCGACTATATACTACCGCCCTTACGTTAGTCCTCGCGCCCGCTACTATTACTTAGTAAGTAGAGCGTAATATATAGCACTACTATATAGCGCCCCCTTAACTTTATATATATTAAACGTATAGCGTTTCTTAATATAAATACTTAGTATAGCGCTTATTAAAATTAAGCCTCGCCTTAAGCCCGTAACTATTTTACTTACGCCCGCGCTAAATTACGTTATTTACTTATATATCTTTATTCTTAAACCCTATATAATATTACGTTAACGTAATATTAGTATACTAGCAATATAGTCGCTACTATTAACGCGATTTAAGACTATATATCTTAAGAGACGTTTAAAGACTATTGCGCCGACTTATATATACGTTCTCCGATCTTTAATAAATACTAGCTAAAAGAATATTATTAATAATTATTATAATATATAGAGTTAGCTTACGCCGCTATTATAGCGCGCTAGGCTTAAATATACTTTAATATTTAAAGCTAATCTATTAATATTAGTTAGTAGTAAGTAGCTTACTTAAATCGAGTCTTAGTTTTTTATATATTTTATTTATATTTACTTTATATCTTATTATATCTTATTATATCTATTATCCGTTTAGATATTATCCTTACTTAATATATGTTTATAGCGTGTTTTCTTTATATCCGTCGTTTAAAATCGTTTTAACGCTTACTAAGCATAGCCTAAAACTCTTTTTTATTTTTCTTAGTTTTTATCTTTTTTTTACTTACTCCCTTATTCTATTTCTTACTCCTTTACTTAGCTTATTATTGTTTTTTTACCTTGCTTTTATCGTTCTTTATTACGCTATTATACTATTCCTTAAATTTCTTTAAAGTAATTATATCTTAAAAGTTACTAATTAGCTACTATATTAAGTTAGCGTACTTATACTACTTTATTAAGACTTAGCGTTACCTCCCCTTTTTAATCCGTTTTTACTAAGCTTACTAAATCTTTTTTACGATATACTTTAGTTTATTCTTTTCCTTAATTACTAGCGGTTGCTAGTAATCGTTAATTACTTAGCTAAGTAAGGGGTTTTTTACTATGCGGCAAAGAAACTCTATATATAGTCTCTTATATACCCTCTTTAATATATTAAGTTTTAATATATATAGGCTAACTACCTTTATTATAATATACTTTTAGTATAGCTAGTAAAGCTTTTAGTAAGGCCTATTTATAATATACTTCTTTATATCTAGCTATACCTTATTGCTTACTTAAAGCCTCTTTACTAATATATATAATTAGTTTATTATCTTCTCTTATCTTACTTATAACGCGGCGATTGCTATTTAAAGGAAGTTAGCAACCTCCTTTATCCTTTATATAAAGGTCTATATGCCTTTTACGTTTAGTATAAGCGGTCCCTCTTTTTATATAATTTAGATTAGCTTAATATCGTACCTATATATAGCAAAAAAGGGGCTTATGCCTATTATTAATACTACTTAATTATTAAGTGCCGCTTAAGTATAAGGTAGCTATACCTTTTAGTTATCTTACTTATAGTAAATGTATATACGGAGGTATACTTATACCTCTTAGTTCGCGCGCTCCGTTACTTTATTAGTTTATAGGTAGTAGGCTAAACTTAGTTTCCTTTAAACCCCGGTTTATTAGTAGAATTCTCGCTAAAATTGCCTTATTTAGTTCGTTCCTTAGTTTAAGATAATAAACTTTAGCATTTTATTAAAGCAAAAGTAAGATTATAAGAACTTAGTAGCGTATATTATTACTTTTATTATTAGTATTGCTTTTAAGGTTATCGCTTTTATTAGCTTATTTATTATTACTTAAAGGTTTTAAGACCCCTTAGTTCTTATTAGCGGTAAGTTAACTATAAAGTCTATTATTAAGTATATTAATAGCTATATAAAGGGCGGTAATAATTAAAGGAGCTTATTTTAAAGTTACTTTTAGATATAGCCTCTCTTATATAGTTTATAGTTTATAATAAGCCGGTATATAGTTTATAACTAGCCTAGCTAAAAGAACTCTTAAGCTAGTATTATAAGCATTCCTTTATACTTTAAGTATCTTACTACTATTAAGTTATATATACGCTAAGCAATTAATACTTAAAGTTCGTTTAACTTTTTATCCTCCCTTTACTTAAGGTATTAAGCCTTACTTAGCACTTAAAGGCTGTCTTTAAAGCAAAAGCGTCTTCTTATATTAATCGTATATTTACTTACTTAAACCTTTAGTTACTACTTTAAAGCTAGCGATTAGTCGCCGTCTTATACCGCTTAAAATACTACTTAGTACTCCTTATTTTTTTATAGTATTACTATTTATTAATCTTATATCTCTTACTCGTTAAATATATAGGCCGGTTATACTTATTTTTCGGGCATATCTTAGCTTAAGTTTAAGTTAAGTTTTAGCTAAACTCCGCTTTTATTTGCCCCGCTTTTAGCTTATAATATAAGGTCGCCCGCCTTATTTATATAAGCAATTAACCCCGCCTTCTCTTCCTTTACCTATATTCTTATAACTATACGCTCTTCTTATACTAATCGTTGCGGGAGGTTTATATACTTACCGCTTAAAGGGACTTAATATTTTATTAGCCGCGCGCTATCCGGGATTATTAAAACTACGCGTCTTATCTCCCTCTTATTAAATATACCTTTTAGCTTATCTTAGTCTTATCGCGATAAGGCGTTAAGTACTACTACTAACCTTTTTAAATAGTACTTTAATATAAAGTTATAAAAGGCGAGCTTTATTATTTACTTACTTTATTTCTTATTAAACTTCCTCTTTATTATAAAATACTTTAAATTCTTATAGTTTATTAGCACTATAAATACTAATATATTACGTAGCTTTATCTCTTAAAAGTCTAAGTACTTTATAATTATAAGCAATTCTTTATTATAAATTAAGTAGTTATACTTTATTATATTAAGTCGTTTTAAGAAAAAGCTTATAAATATCGTATTACGTTTAGCCTTACTTATATAAGTATACTGCTTATTACGTACTTAAAGTAGTCCGCTTTTAAGTATATCGTTTTATTAAGGTTATATAGCTATAGTACTAGCGTATTATAAAATGCCTCCCGGATAAACGTAAATACGGCTTAGTGCTCTTTAGTTTATAAAAAAGGTGCATTCTTCTTATAAAGACTATTTAAGTATTGCGAAGCCTTAGTATAAAGCGGAATAAACGCGCGGTAGTAGTTTATAAACTTAAAGAAGCTTTAAACGCCCTTTATGTTTTTTAGCGCTTTTTATATTTAAATAGCCTAAATCTTCTTTAAGTCGTATTAAACCTTACCTTTAGCTTATATAATAAAACTTAAGTACTTTACTTCTTTTATTATAAAGTCGTATTTTTATAGGTTTAGTATAAGACTTACTTTTTATAGCTTTTTAAGCACCTTCGCTACCTTATTTTAGTAATCGCGGAGCGACTTTAATAAGTAAATTAAAACGTTATTTATATACGCTATAATAAACTTATAAAGGTAGTCTTTTAAAACCTAGTTAATATAGCGTTAAAAGGTAGCCGGCGTTCTTATAAGGCTAAATAAGTATACTTACTACTTAAATTGTCTAAACTTTATTTAAAAGGCCGTCTTAAACTTATAGCCCTTTGCGATTTTAATTTTATAAAACACTATAATAATATTAAGTTTTGTAAACTAATATACCTTTACTAATATTTATAGCGTTTTTATAATTAGTAGTAGTATATACCGATCTTTTTTTATAATTATATTTAAGGCTTAATAATTATAATAAAAGTATAAGCGGCTATTAGCCTTTTTTATAAATAATACCGGCGCCGCGGCTACTAAGCTACTTAAGCGGATTAACTTTACTTTTAGTAACTTATTTAAGGTTCTTTAAAGGATAAAGAGTTCTTCCTTTAATATATTATATAAGGGCCCTTATAATAATAGCGGCTTCTTACTATCTTTATTTAAAGTAAAGTAGATCTTATAATCTACGCTTAGTTAAAACGGGGGCTACTTAAGCACTTTCGTAAGTGCGAAGAGATTTAAGTAAGCTTATAATACTTAAGCTAAGACGTAATCCGCTAATTTAATAGGCGTTTTCGACTAAAAGGCCCTCTTTATATCTTTTATTATAACCGCTTTTATATTAAACGTTTATCGCTACCCTTAGCTATTATTTTAGGCCCTCTCCCGTTAATACTTTACTGCGAAGATAAAGGCGCTTACTAGCTTCGCTTTTTAAATATTCGCGATCTTCGCGGCTTCTTTAAAGCCTTAAAGGCCGATTTAAATCCCCGCTTTTCTATGCTAAATCCGCTCTCCCTTAGCATTTTAAACTACCTCGTTTTTCTTTATCTATAGTCTCCTTAAGAACACGTCGTAGCTTAACTCCGGTATTATATAGGCGAATATTTACTTTAAGTACCTATTAATTTTTATTTTAAACGCTATAACTCCTTTTATTTAAAGTGTTAGTACGTTCTTTTAAAAAAGCTATAGCAGCCTTCTTATTTTATTTATAAAGGGCATCCGTAGCTTTATTACTATACTTTTACTTATTATAGCATAATAGTTATAGCTTATATTTATAAGTACGTTAAGCCCTTCTTTCTTATTAATACTAACCTTAAGTAGTACTAAGTTTAGTATAAAGTGCCCCTTTATTAACCTTTAAGCTATTTACTATCTTTTTATCTCTTTTAGTGCTTAACTTTTTGCTAAGGTTCCTCTTTTCTTAAATTAGAATTTACTTTAATTACTTCCTTAGTTATAGCTATAGCTACTTATAAAGTTTTTTCTTTCTTCTTTTTATAAAAGCAAGTAATATACCTTATTATCTTATAGGTAAAACACTTCCGTATATTAAGCTAGCTTTATCCTCCCCCCGATTAAGTTATAGTATTAATTCCGCTTATTAAAATATCGCCTTTTAAGTCCTTTTAGTTTTAGGCCCCCCTTTATATTACTTTCTTTTAGCTTTAAAACGGCTACTTTATTTACTAGACCTTTTTTAGCTTTACCGCGATCTACGCTACTTAATTAGTATATACTAAGAAGCTTAAAGTTAAGAGATTTACTATTATAAGTACTTCTTAAAGGCAAAGACTTAAGGCGCCCTTTAAGAATACGATTTATATATTATATAGCTAAAACCCCCCTCCCGCCTTAAAGAGCCTTTATTCGAACTTTAAAAGAAATACCGCAAACGTTTAGTTCTCGCCTTACTTAATTATATAAATAGCCGCTATAGCCCGCGACTAAATATTAATATTAAGGTATATTAAGTTAAGGTACTTAAAGAACTCTTACTAATCGTAGCCTTAATTTACTCCGGTGCTATAATAAGTCGCTATAGTTTATTATAGCTTTATATTTAAGTAGTTATAGATTAAGTTAAAAACCTCCTTTAAGCTTAAGAAAAAGTCTTAGTTAATCTCGTACTTTTCTTAAATATATTATGCTTAAGGCGTAAAGTAGCGACGCTAGCTATTAAACTTCTTTAGCGCTAAGAGTAGCTTTTATAAGTCTTTTTTCTTTATCGCTTCTTTCTTTATCGCGGGCGTTATAGTACTTACTATTATATTATAAAGTAGTATTAAGCCGTTAGTTAATAAGCCGGCCCCTCTTTATATATACGTCCTTACTATCTTTTTTAGCTTTTATATTAAGGCTTTAAATTAGCTTATTAGCTATTAAATCTACTATTAGCTCGCTTAAACTTAGTAGCCTATCCTTATAGCCCTTACTTATAGTAAAAGGATCGCTTATTTAACCCTTATTTAAATATTAGCCTCTCTTAGCCCCCCTTCTTACCCCCTTTAAGCATAACCCCCTTACGCCGGGTAGCCTTTTTACTCGCGCTATATTACTATTAGTAAGTCTTTTTTTAAGTCGTATAACCTCGTTTAAAAGGAGCTTTAAATATATTAAAAGCTTATATATACTTAGTTTAATAGTATATAGCTAAATAATTATTTATTTAAAGCTAAAGAGGGAAAAAGGAAATCTTTATTTAAGCTACGTAGCTTCGTACTTTATAAAAGTCGCTTAAGTAGCTTATACTTAGGTTAAGTTTAGGTTAAACTTAAGCTAAGTTTAGGTAAAGTCTTATATAACTTTAGCTATATATTAGCCTAACTTTAAGTTATTCGCTATAGTATAACTATAGCTCTTTTTATAGCATAGCCCGTAATATAGCTTATCTTAAAGACGCTAAAGGCCTTTATTTTAAAAGACCCTTACTACTTAAGCGCTTAAGCTTACTTAGTCTTTTAAACTTAGCGCTTAAGGAGTTGCTAGTAAAGAAAGTAAGATACTTACTTTTAATATAGCAGGCGGGTCTACTTTATTAAACGAGGGGGTTAAAGGCTCCTTAATAAAGGCACTAAATAAAGGGGTTAAAGGCTCCTTAATAAAAGTACTAAATAAGGGGGTTAAAGGCTTTTTAATAAGGGAGACTTTAATATATATACGTAATGCCGCTTGCGGAATAAGCTATAAATCCCGCGCCTTAATATCCGCGTCCGTAGTGCGGTCTTAGTCTTATTAAAAAAGCGCGTCTAAGATAGCGAAGTCTTAACCCGGCTTATACTTAATCTAAAAGTTAAAGCGGGATAAGTACTTAGCTTAAAAAGCTTACTACTTAAAGAGGTGCTAGCGGGTTATAAAATACTTAAGGTTTTAGTAGTTTATAAGGACTTTAAAGCTTTTATAACTACGGAGCTCCGCTTACTATTACTTAAAATAGCTAATAATAGCAAGTATCTCTTTATTATAAATAGCGTAGTTTCTTTTTACTAAAGTTAGCTTCTTTAAGTAAAAAGCTATAAGCTACTTCCGCCTTTTTACCTTTTATAAGAGCGTGCCCTTAAGCGCCTAGCCGCTATAATTTGCTTTTATTATAGTAGTATAGTTAAATTCCTATTAAAGTAGTACTAAGGCTTGCGAAAATAGGTCCTTAAGTATATAAAACGCACCTTCTTATATAAGTCCTTAGTAAAAAGCTACCTTTTTTCTTATAATCTCGTTTAATAATATAACGATTTTAAAAAACCTATAAATAAATATATAGTAGTAATTAGCAAAGCTTAAGAAGCTTTATATATTAGTTTATATTATTAAGGTATCTTAGTCTTAAATTACCTATATCTTAATAAGGTCCGCTTAAATGCCCGTGCTAGTATAAATTATAAACATAAGGTATTTTATACGCTTAACTTTAAACTTATACTTATCCGGATTAAGGTATAAGCTATATAAGTAAAAGCGGTTTAAGACTTTCTATACTTTCTATATATAGTCTTTATATAAGCCGCTGCTATAAATAAGAATATTATCGATATAAGTAGAGGCGAACTCGTTAAGGAATTCGCGAAAAACGTTATTAATATAATGTTAAAAGGTAGCTAAAGCCTTAATAAGACTAAAAAAGGTTACTAGCTACTTAAATAAGCTATAATAAGTACGTAAGGCCGTCTTTTACTCCTTACCCTTTATAATCTATACTTTATAAAACGCTTATATAACGTTAAGTTTAGTAAACTACTTTGCTTTTAATAGGTTATAAAGCGTATTAAAGATTAAGAGGAGCGGGTTATAGTCCGGCCGCATAATTACGTTAAGGGCCTAATAGTTATAATAAAAGCGGATTCCGCCTTTTAGTTTTTAAACGAAGAGTATTAAGGCGCTTACCTTAAAGCTACTTACTTAAATAAACCCTTTATCTAAAAGGTCTTAAAAGGTCTTCTTAAGTACTAATAACTTAGCTTATAATATGCTATATTAGCTTAAAAGGCGCGGGGAACTCCCTTTTTTACTTACTTATACGTATAGGAGAGTGATTTTACTACTTTAATAAATTAGCTATTTAATTCTTACTTAATTAGCTAAGCATAAGGGGGTATATAAATTATTTAAAAACCCGTATTAAATAGCCTAGCTTCGGCTTATTATTTTCTAAGGCTTTACGTTCTTATATAATATCTATAACGTTATATATAAAACTAAGGAGGTTAGGGTAGCTAGATAAAATAAGGATCCGCCTAGACTTAAACTAACCTTAATTAACTTTAAATACGAATTGCTATATAAAGAAAGGATATCTAGCTACGGGGTAAAATGCTTTAAAATTAAAATTTCTTAGGCTTTAAGACCGCTTAAAGGCCGGTCTAGATATATTACTCTATTCCCTTATATTTATCTATAAAAAGCGAATCTCCCGCTACTAAATAGCTAGAGATTTTATAAGCACTTACGCACTTAATTCTTTATTAATAAATTCTAGCTAAATCCTACCTTATATAATATCGACTCCTCTATTATAAAACATTACGTAATCTCTTAATTTCCTTATAATTTTGCTACTATTTTAACCTTTAATAAGTTATAAGCCCGGCTTAGCTTATTACGCTAAGAAATTAATTACTCCTTTAACTAACTTTAAAACCTTTTAAGAAAAATATAACCCTTTTTTTTAATTACTTATTTAACCTTCCTTAAAACTTAACGTTAATAAAACGACTAAATCTCTTAGAATTTATACTTAAAGATATCTTAACCTTAATTACCTCCTTTAATCTCTTTCCTTTTTAGGAAATCCCCTTATTTATATAAAATTCTTTTAAAATTCCCTCTTTTCTATTAAGACCCTTTCCTTCTTTAGAAAGTTACTAAGAATTTCCTTTACTAATCCTTACTAACTTCTTTTACCTTTCGACCTTTTTTAGGTTAAAAATTAACTTTTCTTTACTTACCTATTTTATCTTACTAAAGATATATAAAATACTAAGCTAGAAAGAATACGAGTTTTTTAAGTTAAAGGATAATTTTAGTTATACCTTATAGACTACTAAAATATAAGCAATTCTTATTAAAGAAAAGCTTATAGCTACCTTAAAGTAAGTAAATTATATAAAAATAAAAGAGACTCTTACCTTAATTTTCCTACGCTTAAAAAACAGTCCTTTAATATAAATTAAGCATATAATTACTATTAAAGATGCTTAAGAAGAGCTATAAAAGCTATATAATCCCTTAAATTTCTTATCGATTTATTTACTTATAAAATAGCTTTTTAACTTAAGTCCTTCCGACTTATAGTTAGAGAAATACCTTTATAAGGTAAAAGAGATTTACGAGGAATTAAAATCTTAAGAAATAGATATTCTAAAAGTAGTTCTTATAGCATAGATTTTAAATTCCCTTAGCGGGGAATTTAGAAGCTATATAACTAATATTACGTAAAGCCTTAAGCATAATTTTATAGCCTTTTTTCTTAAGACTCTTATAGCTAGTCTTTTAAACGAAGCTAAAAGGGTAGAGGATATAAAAGACTCTTTAGAGAAAGCTTTTTTACTACGAAAGAAGCCTTAGAAAAAGCAAGGGAATTCTTCGAATTCTTACTATAAAAATGCAAAAAACTAGACTATTTAGTAGCTAATTACTTCCGGCTTTACCTTAAAAAAGCCCCTTCTTATTAATTGCTTAAAGGAAAGAAAATAGACGATTGAAATAGGGTAACTAAGAAGAAACCTACCTCGAAAAAGCCTTTTTCTTCTTTTTCTTCTTTTAAAAAGAAAAAATCAAAGAAAAGAGTAAAAAAAGTAAAATTAAGTAAAGAAGGAGATAAAGTTTTAAATTTAACTAAAATAGACCTCGATATAAATCTTATTAACTTTTCTCGGTTATCCTCTCCTCTTTCTTAAGTCCCTACCCTTAAGGTAGCCTTGAATAACCTTTTAAAGGTAATTTTAACCTTTATAGATTCCCCTTTAAAAGCAGATTTAAAAGCTAATAAAGATACTCTCTTAAGACCTTTAAAAGCCTTACTCCCTCGGATCCGAGAAATAGTATTAAAGGTAAAGAAAGGAGGATTTCTTAAATATAGTAAAAAGACTTTTAATTTTATATATAATATTAGTATTACTAAGCGAAAATTAATAAATAAGAATTATCTTATTAACTATAAAGAGATTAAAATAAAAGTCTATTAAGGAAAAGCTTTTTTTATATTAGTAAAAAGAAAAGGGGATTTAGTATTTAAATTTCTATACTTTAAAGTAAGATATATACTTAAAGATTGTTTTTATATATATTTAAAATTAAAGTTAATATAATTAGCTAGTTATATTTTAAGAAAACCTATGCCCTTATATATAAGGATAAGGTCCTTCCTTTAAATAATAAGGCGTAGATTTTAACTAAAGGATATCTTAGAAATAAGCTTTATTATATTCCTCTAAAACCTTTACTAAAAAAAGATTCCTTTCTTATTACCTTTTTAAAAGCAAAGGATATAGATTTTTATACTTAGCATTTACGCCTTAAGTATATAAATTATAAGGCTATCTTAAAAGTATTAAAAAGGTATAATAAAGATATAAAGATGCTTTTAAAAGAAAAAAATAAAATAAAACACTACGAGATTTATATAAAAGCAAAGGCTATAAATAAGGTAAATAAATAACCTTCGAATAAGACCTATTCCTACCTTAAAGAAATAGTATTAAATATTTAAGGGCTTATTAAAACGCCTACTTATAATAAATATTACTATTATATCTCTTTCTTAGATATAGAAACCCGATTTCTAAACTTATACCTCCTTTAAAGTAAGGGGGAAGCTATAAAAAGGTTCTTAGAAATTAAAAATAAGGTTAAAAATATCCCGGATAAAACTAAGATTAAAAAGGTATTTTTAAATAATGTAAAGAAATTTATATATAAGATAAAAACATACTATAAAGGAAACGGTATTTTATTTAATTTTAGCCCTCTTAAAACGCCGGAATTTAATAGTAAAATAGAGAGGATAAATCGCACTATATTAAAAAAGGTCCGTTTTTTATTATATACGGTAAGACTGCCTAAATATCTATAAAGTAAGGCTATTTTAATAGCTACTTACCTATATAATAGATCTCTATATTTAGCAATAAGTTTTAAAAGTTCTATAAAAAAGAGGGATAATATAATAATACTTTTTAAGACCTTAAATAAAATAAAGACCTTTAAAAGCCTTATTAATTATAAAAATAAGGACCCTTAAGATAAGCTCGAAGCTTAAGCCTTTAAGGGAGTTATTATAAGTTATAGTAAAAACGCCTATAAAGTCTAGGATTTTTCTAAGAGAAAATTAATAGTCTTTAAAGATATTACTATACTAAAAAATAAGTTTTTAGATAACCCTTCTAGCCTTATTAAAAACTTCGATTTTAATATAATTCTAAAGAATAAAAATAGGCTAGAAGCCTATAGCCTTATAGATAAAGACCCTTTAAAGGAAATTACTAAAGAAATTCCCTTAACCTTTATAAAAAAAGGTTCTTAAAATAAAGATAAAGATCTTAGCCTTATTAGTTATATAGTAGTAGAAATACTTAAGAAGCTTAATAGGTCTTATACTAACTATATAGATTACCTTAATACTTACTTACTTTTAAATAGCGATAATAAAAAATCTATTTTAGCTATATTAAAATAAGATAAGGATTAAGGTTTGCTAAATACCTATAAATAGGCAATAAATAGCCTTAATTTAGCTAGCTAGAAAAGTGCTATACTAAGGGAAATAAACTACCTAATTAAATATTATACTTAGGAATTCGCCTATCTCCCTAGCGATAAGGAGGCTTTAAGTAGCCGTTAGGTCTATACTATTAAGAAGGATAGTTAAAATTAAATTATTAAATATAAAGCCCGTTTCGTAATTTAAGGATTTAAATAAATATACGGCTTAGATTACTTAAAGACCTTCTTAACTACGGCTAGACCTAAATATACTAAAAATCTTTTTATTTTAGTAGTTTAAAATAATTATTAAGCTATATAAATAAATATAATAAATGCCTTCGTTTATACCGATATAGATTCGAAAGTATATATTAATCTTCCTTTAAGCTACGAATAATATGCTTTAAAAGACTATTATTCTAAGAATAAGTCTTATTATAGAAAGAAAGGGATAAATTTATTAAAATTTATAAACCTATATAATAAAGGTTTAATAAAAGCAAAGCTAAAGAAAGCATTATACGGTCTTAAATAAAGCTTAAAGCTTTAGTATACCTTTTTAAAAGATATACTAAGTAAACTCGGTTTTTTCCCTTTTTTACTAAAAGAGGGGGTATTTATAAATAAACGCTATAAAATTGCTTTAGCAATCTACGTAAATTACTTTCTTATAGTAAGGCCCTCGAAAACTATAATAAAAGAAAGACTATTTAAAGAATTAGCTAAATACTTAGATTTTACTATACTAAGAGATATAAAAGACTTCTTAGGTCTAAATATATAAATTAACTAAGATAGAAAAGAGCTATATATATCCTAAGAAAAATATACCTTAAATAAAATAAAAGAGTTTAATAAAGAAGCTATAAGAACTTTAAATACGCTTGTAATAATAGGATTTAAGCTAGTAAAAGCTAAGGAATTACCCTTAAAAGAGGTAATATTATAATTTTAAAAAGAAATAAGATCTTTATTATTTTTAACCTTATTTATAAGCCTAGATATCCTTTATTTAGTTA
>JAPEBW010002100.1:0-15304 GCA_027405785.1 Ophiocordyceps robertsii
TACGCGCGCCCGGGGGAGCCTTATTTCTATACGGACTTATAGGTTTACTTTCTCGCGCGGGGATCGAACCTACGTTAAAGGAATTGCTACTATTTGCTACGGAAGAATAGTACGATAATACCGCACTGCTAAAAGGTCTCGCCCCGGCCTTAGTTAGGGGTCGGGACGCTAATTATCGTCTATATGCTTATATCTTATATACCGATATACGAGTAGCCGGAACGCTTATATCTTACGTTCCGTAATAGCTTTGCCTGCGGCACCGGCAAAGGGCCCGGATTAATTAACGGGCCGCGTTATACGCGTATCTCGTAAGAGCTTTTAAGATACGTTCTTTAAGTAAATTAAGCTATAGCTAAGAGCGCTGCGTATAGGCTTTGTATATAGGCTGCGTATATAGGCGCGGGCGGGCGCGGGCGGGTGTAGGCATTTAAAAGATATAAGTACTTTTTAAGTACGGGCATTATAAGTAAGCGGAGCGGGCTAGTGCTAGTATGTACCTAAAAAACAAAGCGTGTATATAGATAAAGATATATATATATATAAATAGTAATACTTAAGAGTATTATTCTCTTATATAATTAGTATTTTTTATAAAGGGTTTATCTTTTAATATAGTTTTTTATAATAAAGCCTTTTTTTAATAGTTAAGGCATTAAATAGCTTTTTTAGTAGGCTTTAGCAAGCTTACTTTAAAGGTATTTAGGTTTATTAAGTTACTTAAGTTGCGGTTTTACTTCTTATAATTTTTCTTTATAACCTCGCTAAAGGTTAAACAGTGTTTTTTTAGCTGCTAGCGTTTATACTACTTATTATTTATTTAAATTATTAGAAAAAGATAGTTTAAAAGGGTCTTAAGCCTACTTAAGCGGTAAGTTTTATCTTTAACCTTTTTCTTTAGACCTTTATAAAAAGAGGCTATTAAGTTATGATTTTAATAATTTAGCGTATAGGTTATTTATTAAAATTAAGCTATATAAGCCGATAAAAGCGTAACTTATTTAAGGCTTCTTAATTTCCCTTTTGCTAATTATTGCTTATTTACTATTTTCAATGTTTTTTTAAGGCTTATTTTTAAAAGTAATAAAATCGCTAAAGGTTTTATTTATCTTAAATTCGCTCTTTTTAAGGCTAATATCTATAAAATCTAAAAGAATAAGTTCGAACTATATTATTACAAACCTTTTTAAGCAACTAAGTATAAATATAACCTTTATTACGTTTTAATTAATAAGAATTTTATTAGGGTAAAAATAAGATTTTAAAAAAGTAGTAAATCTTTAAAACTTAGTAAATCTTTTAATATAAAGTTTAAAAGCTTTAATTTTTAAAAATAAACTATTATAAATTAAATATATAAGCGGATTTAAAAGTTCTTAATACTCTTACTTAGCTTATAGTTAATTAGTTTACTATAATATTTAAAAATAAACATTTCTTTTTTTATTTACTATAATTAAAGAAACCTTAATTATTATAAACACTTTTTTATTAAAGGATTTAAGTAGTTAATAAGTATAACAGCATAACCTATCTAAGTTATAATTTACTATTAAAAAAAAAGAAAAACTTAGTCTAAAGACTAAACTATATAAAGAAAAAGTATCTTATTTTAATAATGTCTTAAGTAAAAACTAGCTAGAGAAAAAAGAAAAAAAAGATTAAAGGAAGAAAAAAGAACTCTTTTTATAATTTTTAAAGTTATTAAAAAACCTTCTTTTTATATACTTTAATATACTTTTATATATATTCTTATAACTTATACTTTATATAACTTATAAAGTCGTCTTACTTCTTTATAAGCTATAAAAAATCCTCCTAGCTATTTTTCTTACTTATAACAAGTAAGATACTAGCTATTACTTATAACTAGCTTATTAAAATAAAAGTCCTTATCTTAAAATCTTTTATAGAATTTTACTTTTTCGTTAAAAAAGAGCCTCTTACTTTAGCTTTATATAAAGTATCCGTTAATTATAAACACTTAGTACTTACTACTAGCTAAAGTTATCCTAAGCTATATTTAGCTTATACCGCTTATATTTAATACTAGCAGTCTTTAGATATTACGCTATATTGTTTATCTTTATAACTATTAATATTTTATTTTATAGTTTTATACTACTAGCTAGCGGTATTTACTTTATAAGCTACTTCTTTATAATTAGTAGTAGATACTTTACTTAATACTAATACATTTTACGTACTTAGGATTACCTATAGAATAGCTATTTTATAATAATACTTTTTTTACCTTTTATACCCGTTTTACATAAATCCTTTTTTTACTATTTCTTATAAAAGAAAGACTAATATAAAGTATAATATAAGACCTTTTAATTTTTTCTTTTTCTTAGAATATTTTTAAAGGAAGTAAAAGCATTATAAAAAAAAGAATATATATAACTTTATGTTTAATACGGGGGCTTTTTAGGATAAAGTATATAATCAATCACTTCTTTCTTTTTATAAAGATATATAAATAACTACTATATAAAGCACAACGTCTTTTATTATATTTAAAAGCGCAGGGAATTTAATTTTTCAATTTTCTAATAGCAATATACGTTATTTACTAAGAAATTAGCTTTATATACGTTAAATTAATATTTATATAATAAGGTAATTATCTCTTAATAATACCTTTACTTTAACTAGTAAATATTATATAACTCTCTTAAATATAAATGTAAATATACTTGTATAAGGCGTTATTAATAATAGCCTTTATTATATCTTTATAGCTATTAAAACTCGCTTTAAAGTAAATAACGGAATATAAAATATAAAAGATTTTATAAATAATATACTTTAAAACAATATACCTATAAACAATATACCTATAAACAATATACCTATAAACAAGAAAGCTATTAATAAAATACCTATAAACAGAATACTTATAGCTAAATATTAAAAGAAAAATATAGATTTACTTCTGTAATTTAAAAGTGCTACGCCTTACAGCGTAATAATAAGGGGATAAGGCGTAGACTAATTACGACCGGTTAAGGCTAGTACTATAAACTAATTACTACTAGTCGGGGCCGGTACTACGGACTAATTACCGCTAGTCGGGCCGGTATAATAAACTAATAACTATACGTAAACGTATATAAAGGTTTATAAATAGTAAAAAGCTTATCTTTTATTTAAAGCATAGCTAGCTACTTTATACTTAGTTCTTAAAGCTAATTTTAAGGATCTTTAACTATATTATCTTACTACTTATCGTTAGTATATAAATAAACTACAAATATCCTTATAAAATTACTTAATAAACTAAGTATAAGCTTAGTTAGAAATACTATAAGCTATAGTCGGGAAAATCTCTTAAATATTCTTAAATATCCTTTAAAAATACTAGGAAAATCCGTTTAGTTGCTTTTATAGTATTTTATATAGTTAAAAACGTTGTAAACTATAGTCGGATAAGCCTTTAAGTATTTATAGTTATATCTTAGAAACTTTAGCAGGGTTTAATTAAAAATATTTATTCTGTTACTTTAAGCGAGCCTTTATAGCGCGTGCTTTAAGCGTTCTTACCGCGGGGTTTTATAAAGCTTATTAAAGGAAAAGTAAGGAGTTTAAGTATAGCCGTTTAGATTTTATAATAACTTTTTTAAATAAGAAAAAAAGCTAATATTCTTATTAGTTTAAAGTTAAAATAAAGTAAAAAGGGCGCTTAGTAATAGCTTTATAGTAGCGTCTTTATACTATATAAGTAGTATACTATCTTTATCTTTTTAATAGTTTTTTTTAGCTTATCTAACTAATAGTAGTTAGGTAGCTTAAGATAGTAAGTAAGTAGCTTTATTCCAAATCCTTACTACTTATTAAATCTTATATCTTTATCTTATTTTAGCGATAAGTATATCTAGCTAAAATTAATAATAAAGGTTTTAACCTTTCTTTAAGCATATATATAAGCGTTTATTAAATAGTAAGGAGTGTTTATACTAGGGGATATTTGTCTTTTTATAGTAGGATATATTATAAAAGACTAGCTTACTTAAGCTTTATCTTATATTATTATCTTCCTTACTTTTTACGCCGTTTTTAATCTCCGGCTAAGTTCCCCGTACTACTTACTAGCTTTATAGGCCGCTTATAAGTAAAATATTATATTTTACTTACTACTACTATTATAGCTATCTCTTACTTATAATTACTAAACTCTCTAACTTATCGTCCTTTTTATATCGCGCTATTACTTACGCCTTTCCGCTAATTAATACGAGTTTAGCTACTAAGAAAGTATTAAAGTAAGGTTAAGTTGTTTTATTAATAGTAATAAGTATAGTTAGTACTAAGGTATTAAATCTTTATATTCCCGCTTAAAAGTAAGTATTAAGGTCTTTAATAGCTTTAGTGCTAAATTCTTTATTTTTAAGGCTTTAAATATATTTAATAGTCTTAAAAAGCTATGTTATAGAAAAGGCCTTAAAGGCGAGAATATAAAGCGCGTAGTTAATATAGCTAATAAAGCGGAAGTTAAACCTTAAGAACTTTACTGCTTAAGATAAAGTTAAGTTGCGTTTAGATTCCTTATATGCTTATAAGTAGAACTTAGCGTAGTTTATAACTAAGTAGAAACTCTTAATTATAATATTCTTATCGCTAGAATTTAGTCTTATAAAGCCGGGCTTATTAAGGATTATATTAATTACTATTAATCCCTATTATAAAATTAAGTAGCGGAATATATCGCGAGCTTAGTTATCGCTATTTACTTTAGTGAAGAAAAGGCGGCGAATAAACTATAGTAAGGCGCTTATACGCTTTTATATAACTAAGCTAAGCATAGTAGCTAAGGGGAAAAGAGTGCGCTAAGTAAGATTAAAAAGGTCTTTAAGGCTTATAATAACTATAAGCTAAGAGTAAGATTTTATTATATAGGCTAGACTATATATAAAGCGAGATAGAGTTTTTATTATAATAGCTTAAAACGCTATTATAAACCTAGCTATAAATTAGTTAAGCTAGGACTTAATTATATAGTAAGGGATAGCGCGGATATTCCTTTAGTTATTTAGCTAAAGCGGGTTTCCGCTACTTATAATAGCTACTATAAATCTTAAGACTATAATAAGGTTAGCTAGCTTAAAAGCATTAAGTATTAGTAAGTTATTCTACTTATAAAGATTTTAAGCTACGCCTTAAAAAATATATAGGCGGTAAGGGCTCTTAACTTATAAGAGCTAAGGGGGAGGTATAGCTAAGTTGCTATAAAAGCGGCTATTTAAACTACGCGGCGGTATAAGGCTAAGGGGTAAGTCGTTGTAATTAAGCGTTTAAAGAAAGTAATATAAGCTATCTTTTATAGTGTTATAATTAAAGTTAAGCTTATTTACTTTAACGCAGTTATAAAAGCCGGCGTAGGTTTATATAGAGGCTTAAACTTAAAGGTTTTAGCTTTTGCTAAGGGACTTAAAGCTATAAAGTATAGCCGCCTTATTTTTATATAGCTTAAGCGCCCGCTTATATTATTTATATTAAAAGCGTAAAAGTTTATATAAAAGCGGGCTAAAAAGTAGTTATAAAATAAGTAATCTTAGCTAAAAGATATATTAAACGATAAAAAGATTTAAAAGAAAAGTATAAGTATTATAAACTTAGGGCAAAAAAGGCTAAATATATTAAAGTTAGTAAGGTATTACGGGCTAAGGCTAGCGAATAAAGGAAGTATAGTTATAAAAAGAGGAAAAAAAGGAAAAAAGGTTAAGCGGCGGAGAGAATAAAAATAAGTATACTATTAAGCTTAAAAGGCCCCGTTACTTAAAGTAAACGGCGGCGTATTATTAGTAAAATAACTAATTACTTTAAGCATAGTAAGTTATCGTTTCTTATAACTTATAATAGCCTTTAAGTCTTATACTTAGGCTTTACTGCTTTATTTTCTTAGTTAATAAGTTTCGTATTAAGTTATAAAGGCCGCTTATTATACTTTTAGTTAAACTACTTAAGTAGCTAACTTTTTTTATGCTCTTTTAAAGGCTTTTATAATTTTTAGTAAGAAAACCGCTTTTTTATCTACTTATAAGTTATAGCTACTTAGCTAGCCTTTTTATGCTATAAGAAACTCTTATTATAGCTTTTTACTGCTTTTTATAATTATCTAATTTTAGAAAATTCGATTAACTTCCTATTTATTTAAGTAAGATATCCTTTTATCTTAAACTAGCTTTAAGCGCGTAGCTAGCTTATTTACAAAGCGTAGTTATGCTATTAAATCAACCGGATAAATATTAAGGGACTCCTTTATATTTAACCGGTATATAAGCTATTTTACTTTAGTAGTAACTTTAAATAGTTTAGTGCGTCTCTTTTTAAACTTCCTTAGTTTACTATTTATAATAAAGTAACTTTTACTAAGCTATAGCTAAACTTAATTGCTAAGCTTAAATTTTAGCGGGCGGTGTTTTTTATTATATTTATTCTTTTTAGCGGCTTAAGTATAAGCGATAGTTAACTTAGCTTTTTCTTATAAAACCTCTTAGTTTTATAAATATAAGTAGTTACTAAAAGATAAAGCCCGTTATTTTTTTTTATTCTTATAATAAGCTCGCTTAAAGCTATATAAATTATTAAGGAGAAGGAATTATTAAGGAGAAGAAATTATTAAGGAGAAGGAATTATTAAGGAGAAGGAATTATTAAGGAGAAGGAATTATTAAGGAGAAGGAATTATTAAGGAGAAGGAATTATTAAGGAGAAGGAATTATTAAGGAAAAGGAATTATTAAGGAGAAGGAATTATTAGGGCTAAATTTTAAGGCTATTAGTATATAAGTTTATTATAGGTTTAAGAAATCGGTAGTAAAGAATCGTAGCGCGATTTTTATAGTTTAGTTTCGCCTTTTTAATAAACTATTAGTTTAAAAGTGCTAAGCGGTAAATATAAGAAACTTTAATCTAAAGGCTTACTATAAAGTCTGCTAAAACGCTAAAGTAAACTTTATATCCCGGTTAAAGTTTATCCCCTTTAAAATCCCTTAGTTAGTGCAGAGTAGCTTAATATATAACGCGTATACTTAGTTTTTTACTATAAAATAGTTATTGCTTTAAAAAAAGGGATATATCTTAAAGAATATATAAGTTATAGTTAGTAAAGTATTGAAAAAAGTTCCTTATAAGGTCTTTTTATAAGGATTATTTAGCTTAGACTACTAAGAGCTTAATAATAAAGTTTATCGCTATTTAATAGTATAAAACCGGCGGGCTTTAAATTAAGATAAGCTACTTTAGCGTCTTTCTTTAATTAGTTTAAATAAAGTAATAAGCGTTATAGCTATTAATAACTTATCTTAAATATCTACTAAGCTATTTAATTAAGAAGCGCTAAAATAAATCCTATTATATATAAGTGTAGTTAGTATAAAAATATTTAGCGTAGGCGTTTTTAATAATCTTTTTAGCATAAGCTTTAACGATATATAGTCTTTAGCGTCTATTATTCTCCGTTAAGTATAGTAGCCTTTATAATTAAAAGAATAAGAGTTTAAGAATACCGTCTTTATTACTAAGCTATATAATAATCGTTACTTACTATATATCCTCCGCGTATCTATTAATTGTTTTTAGCAGGGCGGTAATTCTATTAATATTTCTGTGTAAAAAAACACGCGGTCTGTTATCTTATTTTCTTAAATACGTTTTAATCCCCCTTTTTAGTTTAAGGATACTAGCTTTATATCTTAGTACGGTAAATATAAAAAAGCGTTTAATATAACGTTTTTAACGCTTAAGATATAATATACTTACTACGCTTTATAGTATAAAGATAGGGGGATAAGGCGCGGACTAATTACCGCCGGTCGGGGCTAGTACTATAAGCTAAATACCGCTAGTTAAGGCCGGCACTACGGACTAATATCCGCGAATTAAGCTAGTATAACGGACTAACTATTATATATAAACATATATAAAAGGTTATAAAGGGTTATAAATAGTAAAAAGCTTATCTTTTCTTTAAAGTATAGCTAGCTACTATATACTTAGTCCTTTAAGCTTATTTTAAGGATTTTTAACTATACTATCTTAGTACTTATTATTAATATATAAATAAACTATAAATATCCTTATAAAATTACTTAAGAAACTAAGTACAAGCTAGGATAAAAACACTATAAACTATAGTTAAGGAAATCCTTTTAATATTAAACTATAAATATCCTTATAAAATTACTTAAGAAACTAAGTATAAGCCCGGTTAAAAACACTATAAACTATAGTTTGGGAAATCCTTTAAATATTCTTAAAAAATCGCGGTAAAGTCTAGCTAATATCTTTTAAGGTGCCTTCTTAGTAAATAATAGGCCGAACTATAATTAAGATATCCTATAGAAATCCTTAGCTATCCCTTAAAAATACGGGCAGAATCCGTTTCGCAGCTTTTATAGTATTTTCTATAGTTAAAAACGTTATAAACTATAGTCGGAAAGGCTCTTAAGTATTTATAGTTATATCTCGGAAACCTTAGCGGGGTTTAATTAGTAATATTTATTACGTCTTTTTAAGCAAGGTTTCGTAGCGCGTGCTTTAAGCGTTTCCGCCGCGGGATTTTATATAGCTCCTTAAAAGTTAAGTAAGAAGTCCGGGCATAGCTATATAGATTTTATAATAATATCTTAAGTAAGATTTAGCTTAAATATTAAAAGGTAAGAACTAGCTAATCGTTAGATTTTATATTAATAAAGTATAAAGACTTTTAATATATGATTTTATAAGTGCTTATATAGTTAGTAAAGATAACTACTTATAATATCCTTTTAGATAGTACTATAATATATAGCTTATAAACCGCTTATATTAAACTAGCTACTTTAAGCTTTATAAGCTAATATTTAAGCTCTCCGCTTTAAAGGGCGCGGCTTAAGTAAATAATAAGCTAGATTTTAGTTTTTATTAATAAAGTCTTTTTATTTTAATTTTTGCTTTCTTTAAAATAAAAAGATATAGCTACTACTTTAAATTCTTAAGACGCGTCGATTGAAATAAATAGTTATTAAGCGGTGTAAAAGTAGTAAATCGTTTTAAGTTTAATAAGCTTTTTAGTTAAATTCGTAAAAGCCTTTTTTAAGGTAAGCTAAAAAGCAGCTTTCGCAATATATTATGCTTATTTTTAGCCCTTTAAGGGGACTCCTTTTTCTTATTTTACTTAAAATAGCTTTATTTTTCGTCTTTATAAGACGTTAACTTCCTTCGTAATATATAGGACTAAATAGTATAACTACTTAGTAAAGCCGATTTTCTTCTTAAGCTATTAAAAGGTCTTTAAAAACGCAATATACCTTAAAGCTTATACATATTTATATATATTTATTAAGCCGATAGCGTTTACCTTAAATCTTAGGAGTTATATAAATAAGGTTACTTAAAAGGACTTTAGTTTCAAAATAGTAATATTATTATCGTAAAAAGCGCGGAATACCGCCTTTAAGTATAAAAAGTGTTATTTAGCTATATTAAAGTAAATAATAATATTATTAATATAAGCCGCCGCGTATTTTTAGTATTTATAAAAAACGTTATTAATAAACCTTTAAACGTATATCTAGGAGCTTTTAAAGCTTATTAGCGTTATAAGTAATCATTTTAGCTTATAATAGCTTATAACTATAAACCTTTCTTAGTAGTCTTAATAAACTAAGAACTAATAAAAAAACAACTATATATTTACTATATTAATAAACTTTTCTCCTTTAAGGCGTTTAATTATGTTACTTTAAAGCGGTATTAAGTAAGCGTTTAAGGTATTAATAGCGTTAATTCGTTTTAGATTTATAACGACATAATATCTTTTTTTATACTATAAATACTAGCGCTGTAAATTAAGTCGGTTTATAAACCCGCTTTAATCGTCTTTACTTAGTAAGCTAGCTAAATAATATATTTACTACTTTCCTATCTTTATCGCTTAATAGATATAATCTTAATATAACCTATTAGTATTACTATCTTTTTATTAAGGAAATACGTATATATTTAAAATTTCTTATATATACTACTCCCTTTTCTTTATAAAGGCGGGGAAACGATTAAAGGATGTTTTAGATCTTTAATACGTATTTTCAGTCCTTAGCATAGATTTAAACGCTTTTATTAATAGTAAGTTAAAGTAAGTCCTTAGTTTAGCCGATTTAAAGCTTATAGTTTACTTAAACATTATATTATAAGAAGTCTTTAAAGAGGTTTATTTTATCCGGGGTTTTTATAAGGACTCCTTTTAAGGGAATTATAATATTAACCTCCTTATAAAGCTAAAACTACTTATTAAGGTTTATAATTATTATTACTTTTTAGCCTTAATAAATTATTAGTAGTTTATTTAGGCGGTTTATTACTATAAAGCTTTTATAATCTTATATAATTATCCGGGTAAGGTTAAAGTTATTAAGGAAGAATATTATATCCCGGCTTAATAATAATAGTTAAACTTATATAAGTAAGGCATAGCTAAAACTCGCTAGAATTGTTATAGTAATTAAATAAATTACCCGTTTATATATTACTAGTCTTACTTAAATTATCTTAACTTCAGCTATAATCCCTTTATAAGTCTTAATCCGTTAAACTAATATAAAGTTAATAAGGCCTTTTTAGTAATAAACTAAAAAGGCTTAGCTTAGAAATATTTTAGCCGCTTAGCGTTTTACTATCTAAGCGCTAATCCTTATTTTCCTAACTACGAGGCTATTATTTAGCCTTCTTAGTATATATATAGTAAATGTTACTTATTTAATAGTAGCCGTCTTTCTTACTTCTTAGATAAGAATTTATTAAGAAGAGTTTATATATAACGGAAACCCTATTTTATTAGTAATCCTAAGTACTAAGAAGTACTAATTTCTAGTAAAGTAAATACCGGTAGTTATAAGTAGAGACGATATAGCTTAACGGTTAAAGACGGCTAGTATTAGCTATAAGCAGTATAAGCTAGACGCGCTTATATTCGGCTTAAGTTAGCTTCGGCTAGTAATAAGATTCGTATTAAAGAGATCCACCAATGCTTTATATAATCGACCGATACCTTATATAAAGCTAAGGCAGGAGGCCTTCCTTTAAAAAAGCATAGAATCTTATAAAAGGTTTTAAGATAAGGATATCTAGTCTTATAAGCTAGTCGTAAGTAATAAAGCGTATATTACTTATAACTAGTAATAAAGATAGCATAAGCTATTTTTATTAGCCTAAGAAGTAGTTTAGTAACCCTATAAGTTATATAAGGTATAAGTTATAGATTAGCATATAAAATCATATAAAAGCATATAAAAAGAAAGCCTTTTAGTGGCCTTAAAAAGTATAAAAGGAGGTCTTCGCTCCTCTTTCCCTCGACTCCTTTCCTTTCCTTCTTTTTTCTTCTCTAGCTAGTTTTAACCTAAGAAATTCGTAAAATAAGATACTTTTACCTTATTCGGTCTAGTAGTCTGCACTAAGTCTTCTTTATCCCTTTTAGTAAGTAAATTTAAATTAGATAAATTATACAAAGCTCCTTAGCGTATAAGAAATACTAAGGGTTCCGTAATATAAAACTAGCTTAAAAGAGTCTTTATAATTTAATAGCTCCGATAAAGATTACTTAGTATTTTATACTTAGTAAGTTCTTTAAGTTGTTTTATAAAGAAAATGTATTTATTATAATTACGTCTATTTAATTATAATAAATAAAAGAAGAATATCTACTTTTACGATACTATAGCCGACTAGTTAGCCGCAAGCTAGTTTAAGATATTTAAAGCTTTCTTATCCCCTTATAAGCTCTATAGATAGTAGTTTTATTTTAAAGATTAAGGCTCTTAAACCTTATACTAAAGAATTAGCTAAGCTATAAGAGTTTATTACTTTTCTTAAAGCTTATTTTTAGTTTTATCTTACTACGATAAACTAAGAAGTAGTAAAGGTTATATTTGAATTTAGTTGCCTACGAGGCCTAGTAGCAATATAGTTCGAACTAATTCTTAGGGACTATATAGATAATAGTCTTAAAGATAGGAATTCCGAGACGAAGAATATTTTTAAGAATTTCGATAACTTCGAAGAAGCGCTATAAAAAACGTTCGGAATTATAGATAAGCAACGATTAGCAGAGTATAAATTAAGAAGCTTTAAGCAGGGTATATCTTTATCGGCTTACGTAGCTCGATTCCGATAGATAACCTTTAAGCTAAAATAAGAAGACGATGCCCTTATAGCTACGTTTTACGAAGGACTAAAAGAAGAAGTTAAAGACGAAATTTACCGCTTAGATAGGCTAGAGACGCTATTAGACTATATTAGTCTAGCGGTCTAGATAGACGATAGGCAATATAAACGCCGGCAATAGAGAAAACACCGTTCGACTTCCGGCGGGGTTATTAAGGAAAATAATAAAAAGCAAAAGCGCGACTTAGGTTACGACGTAATAGACCTAAATACTATTAAAGCGAGCCCGCTAAAGCCCGCTAAAAAAGCTATTTAATGCTTTAATTATATAAAGGAAGGCTATATCGTAAGAGATTGCATTAAGAAAAGGAATTCCTTTAAGGGAAGGAATATGCCTATTTATAAGAATAATGCCCTCTTAGCCTATAATCCGCAATATACTTTACTACTACCTTTAACCGAGGATATTAAAGTCGACGTAAAGCTTATAATGCTAACCCTTAGTCTATTTAAGACTAGTTCGCTTATAAAAGCTCTTTATAAAGAAGAACCCGAAGTTAAGATAAAGGCTAAAAGCCTAGATAACTAATAAAAAAATGCTTTTAAAAACGAGGATAATTATTAGCACGGAACTTCCTTATAGACTATTAATAAAGATAACGAAAACGCTCCTTATTTTAATACGAACGTTATGCCTTCGAATATAGAAGATAGCTATAATCCCGAAGACTTTAAATTCGAAGAAATAGATAAAGAGCCCTCTTTTAAGAGAGAAGATAGCGATAGGCCTTATGCTCCTTTTATAAAATATCTTAATATAGTAATTACTATCGAGGATAAGGCATATAAGTGGCTTTCTTATACTAGATACTACGATAATAACTACCTTATATACCTTTTAGATAAGTAAGGAAGCGGCTAGTTTCTTAAACTAAGGAAGACTTATAATAAACCCGCTATAACGACTAAGGAACTTACTACTAATACTAAGGTTTTTATAGAAAACTTTAAGGAGAATATCGAAGCCGATAAAGAGGAACTTTCGTAAGAAAACACCGATAACTAAATTAAAATCGAATAACTTTTACTCTTTAAGTAGTATAACGAAACGACTATCGAAAAACTTTAAGACGGTAACCTAGCTTTAATAAATAAGATAATTAAGCTAGAGGAAGATTACGTATCTCTTTCTACGTATATTACTAATCTAATTAAAGATAAAGAGGATCTTAAGAAAAAGAACGACGAACTAGCTAATAAGCTTAAGGAAGATACGGAATTGCTTAACCTAGCTATTAAAAATACGTCTAAACGATATAGTAAGTATTTCGAGATTAATTATAATCTTCGCAATAAGAATTATAATTTAGAAATGCTTTTATAAGTAAAGAGATTCTTAAAAGAAATGCTTAAAAATTAGCTAAAGGCTAAGTAAGAAGAGATTAATAACTAAAAACGATAAAGAGAAATTAATCGTACTAAAGGTATTAATATTATTAGTAAAGCAGTTAGGAACTATAAAGCTAGTAGAAATCTAGTTTTTAAAGCTTATAAATAGCTTAGTTACTTAAATAGACTAATTCCGTAAAAAGAATTAAGATCTAACGAGAAGTCGGTAAACAAGGCAAAAGACTAACAAGCTTAAGAATAATAAGGCTATTTCTTAGTAGATAGAACTTACTTACGTTAAATAATAATTCTCGAAGTATAAAAATAACCTTTATATTAAAATTAAGAGGACATCGCCTTAATATATTAGTAGATTGCGGTGCGATAAGTAGCTATATTTCCCTTATAATAGTAAATCGTTTAGAATTATATTCTAGAAGAAAAGACCAGCCTTATATACTTATTTTAGCAAAAGAATTACCCTTTAAGTATAATAACGGCAAGATTATACTAAAGACTAATCCTCTTAAGTATACGATCGGGATTTTTAACTTTAAAGATTCTTTTAACGTCTTAACTATTAGCTATAATATTATATTAAGACTACCCTTTTTACGGAAATATAATCTTATAATAGATTAGGATAAAGGCCTTTTAAGGTTTAAAGACGATACCTTAGATATTCCTCTTTATAGTTTAATAAAGGACGAACCTAGAACGAAACCCTCGAATAATTTAAATACGGCAATACCTAACGAACGACTATATAAGGAATAGTAACGATAAGGACAATAAAACTTCCTATATAAATATAAATATTGCAATAATAAATATCGTAACGAAAGATATTAAGACGACTAATACGACTAAAGACAATATAACTACGATTAGTATAGTATAAGCGAAAATAACGCCGAACTTTAGTAAAGAAACTAAAAGCCCTAAAGATAATTATAAAGCTACTTATAATTTATTAAGAGAAAATCTATTAAATACCTTAAAGGATATTAAGCAGCAATACCTTAAGTAAAAAGATAAGATTAAGAAGAAATAAAATAAGAGAAAGATTAAGAATAAGATACATAAGATTAGCTCGTAGTATTTAGAAGGTACTATTAATTCAAAGCACCTTAAAGAGCAAATATAGTATATAAGACGTTCGGAAGGTACTATTAACTTAAAAGACCTTAAGGATTATTATCTAAAAATACTTAGAAAGATTCTAAAGAGATATTTTAATATATTTACGCCGCTACCTAAAGATAGATTACTACTATATAGTAGTTAGGATTATAAAATTAAGTTAAAAGAAGGCTCTAAGCCTTAATTCCGTAAGATATAGAACTTAGATAAGAAGTATTTAAAGTTATTAAAAGAATATATCGATAAAAACCTACGAAAAAGTTATATTAAAGAGTTTAAATGAAAATAAAAAGCTCCTATACTATTTACTCCGGAGAATAGTAAAAATAAAGAAAAAACTCGACTTTATATTAATTTTAAAGAGATAAATAACAATACGATAAAAGACCGGACTCCGTTACTTCTTATAAGCGAAATAAGAGATAGATTAGCTAATAAGCAGTAGTATATTAAGGTTAACTTTAAATCTACTTATAGCTAAATACGTATTAAAGAAGGAGACGAATTTAAGATAGCCTTCGGAACGCAATATAGACTTTAAAATCTTTTTGTTATGCCTTTAAGATTAACTAATATACCGGCAACCTTTTAAAAGAGAATTAATAGTATATTAAATCCTTATTTAGACTA
>JAPEBW010002101.1:0-15301 GCA_027405785.1 Ophiocordyceps robertsii
TTCTGACCTTTTCCCTCGTTGCACTTTGGCGTACCTATGTGAATCGGTACTCAAATTGTGGGTACTTGCGACAAGTGCCCGAGCCCGTGGCCGCGGGGATACGGTAGGTTCTGAGCAAGGTAGGTACATACCTAGGTAGGCAGGTACTTAGATAGGTAGGTAGGTAGTAGACAAACTTGGGCATCCCGCTTCCGAGATGGGTACCTAGTACCTACCTAGGTACCCTGATCTACCTCCTTAGTATGCTGTCTGTACAGAGTAGATGGCGTCGTCGCCCTGTGGTTCACGCAAACGATTCGGCTTCGAAACGGCGGCCCGGATGGAAACATGGATACCTCTGGTAGGCAAGGAACCAGTGAAAGGCTGCCAAGGCCCGCGACGTTTGTTACCTACCTAGTACCTAGTATGAACGCCCCGCCCCGTCTTCGGTAGTAATTTTCGGTGGATTGGGGACTGTGCTGCACTGTAAGGTCGCGACGTGCATCGACTACATAAACCTGGGCGTTGGTAGGGAAACTGCCATGTGTCGAGTCAGCATGCTGGTCTCTCTGCCGGGTGATTTTGCCTTTCTCTCCAATCGAGTCAGGAAAAGTCCACGGCATCCCAGCAATCCATGCCAGAAAGCTACGTAAAAGGATCTGGCCCCCATTCCAATGGCCCGGGAGACTGGCTGATGCGCACCCGAAACGCGCATATGGTGCAGCAAGCGCCTTGGAGACGATTGCGAATATTTCCCGCCCATGTCCTGAGATCAAAGGCCGCCCCTTGTCCTGTGGCGCTTCTACCCGCACGCTTTTTTGGGGTCAGACATTCAGGCTACGCGGCAATGCACCGCAAGCAATGGTTCAGAGACTTGATCGTCATCCTCGGGACTCACCGTCTTGGCCAGATTTGTCTGCGATTGATTCACCGCCGCCTCTCCAGCCCACATGCAGAGACGTTTGGTGTTTTCCGGAGGCGCGCGTTGTGCGCCTCTGTGAAGATGTACATATTGCCCGTTGCAGCCTGTATCCGTATAGGTACTGACCTTTTGCCACCACCATTTCTGCCCGAGCCGACGACAAGTCTGCCCGTCCGGTTCAAGCCAGATGCTGTCGAGCACCCTACTAGTTACAGCGCGGCAAGGGAGCCCGCCTGCGCAAAGCCCCCAACGTCACGTCTCTTTGCCATCTTCTGTCGATTGCTTCAGGCTGGAACAGCCGGCTACGTGTCTGTTCGCTCGTATGGCAAGCCGATCGGCAGTCCATGCGACATCGGGTCTCCGCAGCTGACGACGCCTCTGAGATGGCCCCCCCTTGCATGCAGCTGGAGTACAGTTGGGCACTTCGTACTGTACAGTACATTGACACGGCAGCGTAAGGTAGACGACGACGAGGCCCCAACGACCGCTGCGATCTGCGCTCGCGATCCGGCCAACGCGTTGGTTGACGTGACCGGCTCGCCTCGACCAATTCGCAAACGGCCGGCCACACCGTCGCCTCCGTCCCCGCGAGGCAAGTCGGAGGAGCCGAAATGACGGAAACGCCCAGTGGCACACAAACCGCCGGCCTGCCCCATCGACGGAAACAAGCGTGGCCAGTTTGTTTCGGGCCGTCGTAGTGTGTACGTACATACAGTGCTCTGCACCTATAGCCGGACTCCTGGACGGCCATTCGCCTTGTCCTGCCGAGCGGGAGTGGAGAGAGGAAGAGGGAGTTGCAGGGTGCCGATCAAAAGGGAAGGTACCTTTGCGGTAGAGCGGTGAGATGAAGCACCAGGAATTCTCGCAACACCAAGTCTTGGTACTCTACAGTAGTTTCAACATGAGGCGTATGTATGTACAACCGTGTGGTCCAGACATGATGAGAGTGTTGGCTGTGCTCGAGACTGCCACCATCTTGGTCTACCTATTTCAGTGACACCCCCATGGAGGGTTAAAACAGATGGCAGTGACCGAGCACCTTGCCACTAGAACGGACCCCGAGCCTTGCGCGTGGCAAGGCAGCTCCATGATGTCACCTCGAGGCATTGCAACTTTCCCTTTGGCCTCTCCTGGGATGCACGTGCTGTACTGGGTGGGTGCCAACAGCCGTGTCGGCACGCCGCCCATCAGCCGCCTTATCTGGCCCTTGCTAATGTCGAGTGGTGATTAATGACCTTCATCTTGTAGGTAAAATTGCGCTGCCTGAGCTTGGCCATACAGTGCGCGGCTTGGCCACACAGTGCACGGTTGCTTAACAACCATGATGCCTGTCCCGGAGCGCAACGGCTCTACGGAGCTTAAAGACGGGCGGAGGATAACGCTTCTCCACGGTTCCTTGTCGAGATTTTCTAGCGGGCTGCTTCGGGCCATGCGCAATTGCTTCAAGGTCAGTCAACCAAGGCATGCCGGCCCGACGGATTTACACGATTTACAAAAAAAAACAGCAACGCATCCGCTGTGCAAGACCTCGGGGGGGGGGGGGGGGGACAGATACCCCGAATCATGGCTACCCGGCTGCCCCTGAGCAGCTTCTCCAGCATGCCTAGCAGCTAGCAGACAGACCTTTCACCTTGCCAAGGCACATGGAGATCTTCGGCATGTTTCAGCGAGAGCCTTTGTGCAGTATGTATGTGTGTATCCGTATCCGTACATAGGGCTGGTCTCCCAGAAGGGCGTGTGCAAGGGGAAGAAGGAAATCCACCCATCGGGCCGAACGTCTAGAATTTGAGAGAATTGCACCGCGTCACTGGCTCTGGCATTCTCGGCTACCGTTGTCGCCTCTTCATCCCAAGCCAATGGAATAATGAAGATTGGATATGCACAGGGTGCCCAGGTCGCGCAGGCGGTGGAATGCTCCCCCCCCCTGAAGACTCCGGTTGGACCACCCAAGCCCCTGAGGCACAGTGCCCGCTTCGTCCTCAAGCTCTGGTGGGCCAATCATCTGCCTGGTACAGTGGTACCTACAGCTGCGCAGCAGCACGGCAAGGTATCAAGGGCCTTGGGCTGCCAGAGCTCTCGTCCTTCGACTGTGCCATTGGAGGCCGGCCACAACTGCGGTTGCGTCTTGTGCAACAGCCACGGGACAGTTGACAGCCGCCACTGAGCCCGCTGAAAAGAGCCTGGCGTTGCCGCTGCCCCTTGCCCTGACTCGGAAGGGGCCCGTACTCATCCCTGGGGTAGCATCCAATCTAAGGGAGCCCATGCCTGTTCCCGCCAGTGCGCGTGTGGTGCGTGCATCCAGTTACCAGCTGGGTACCTACTAGTTCCTGTCCCTGGTACGTTCCTGGATCCCTAGAAACTTTGAATGCGGCGGTGCTCATCTTCTTTGCCCCTCAGAGTGGAAGGGAACTCCTTTTCCCGCTTGTATTTTATTCGTACCCTTGCTACCCTTGCTAGTACCCCAAGAGCTGCTCCCACCTCTCGGCATCGCCCAACCTTACCCTGCCTGATTTCAACTCCTCCTCTTACCGCAGCTCTTGGCACCGCCTTTTGCCCTGCGCGCTTGTTCTTCAAAGCATCAATCCGCCTCGCTCACATTGCTGCCGTCTTCTCGCGCCGTCACATCGTCCCGCAACTGACTCTCGCACTCAATTCTCCCCCGAGAACCTCCTGGACCTTTGACATTCCCCCGCCCTCTCCCCCCACCATGGGCGCCGACATGTGAGTCTGCTTCACGCCTAGCAGCTCGAGTCTCTCTCCGCGCCTCCTCGAGTGTCTTTCCTCGCCCGCCATGCCCAATCGTCCCAAGAGTCTCTCGACTGACCTGAGCTGCCCAGTAACGTTGATGTCCTCATCATTGGCATGGGACCTACGGGTCTCGGTGCTGCCAAGCGGCTGAACCAAATTGTCAGTTCTCACCGCCAGGGCCCGAGCCGCAGCGGGCCAGGTCGTGTCCCTCGACTAACACTTCGCAGAATGGACCGTCATGGCTGATTGTCGACTCAGCCGAAAAGGCCGGCGGTCTTGCCAGCACCGATGTGACGCCCGAGGGCTTCGTATGTCCACCCCAGCAGCATTCATCGAAGCTGTGAGCTGACCTGCCCTCCCCACAAGCTGTACGATGTCGGCGGCCACGTCATCTTCTCTCACTACAAGTACTTCGATGACTGCATCGACGAGGCCCTCCCCAAGGAAGACGACTGGTTCACTCACCAGCGCATCTCCTACGTCCGCTACAAGGGCCTCTGGGTCCCGTACCCCTTCCAGAACAACATCTCCATGCTGCCCAAGGAGGACCAGGTCAAGGCCATTGATGGCCTCATCGACTCTGCCTTGGAGTGCCGGGTTGCCAACACCAAGCCCAAGAACTTTGACGAGTGGATTCTGCGAATGACTGGCGAGGGCATCGCCGACATGTTCATGCGTCCTTACAACTACAAGGTCTGGGCTGTTCCCACCACAAAGGTACGTCGCGCATGTCGCCCCGTTGGCTACGCAGAGAGGGCTCTCACGCTGATGCCCATGTTCAGATGCAATGCCAGTGGCTCGGAGAACGTGTTGCCGCCCCCGACGTCAAGAATGTCACCAAGAACGTCATCTTGAACAAGGTTGCTGGCAACTGGGGCCCCAATGCCACGTTCCGCTTTCCCGCTCGCGACGGTACCGGCGGCATCTGGATCGCCGTGGGCGAAACTTTGCCCAAGAGCAAGAAGCGATTTGGCAAGCAAGGCGAAGTCACCAAGGTGAACGCCGACAAGAAGATTGTCACCTTTGCCGACGGCAAGACTGTCGGCTACGGAAAGCTCATCAACACCATGGCCGTCGACCACTTGGTGGAAAAGATGGACAACCAGGAGCTCATTGGCCTGTCCAAGGGTCTCTTCTACTCCACCACCCATGTCATCGGCGTGGGCGTTCGCGGAGAGCGCCCCGAGCGCATTGGTGACAAGTGCTGGGTAAGCGGGCCCCAGGCACATTCAGAAGGCACGAGCTAACGCCGATGGATAATAGCTGTACTTTCCCGAGGACAACTGCCCCTTCTACCGCGCCACCATCTTTTCCAACTACTCGCCGTACAACCAGCCCCAGGCCGACACCAAGCTTCCGACCCTCTACCTCGCCGACGGTACCAAGGGCTCGTCCGAGGCCAAGCAGGGCCCCTACTGGTCCATCATGCTCGAGGTGTCCCAGTCGTCCATGAAGCCCGTGGACGAGAAGAACCTGCTCAAGGACTGTATTCAAGGCTTGATCAACACGGAAATGCTCAAGCCCGGGGACGAGATAGTCTCCACTTACCACCGCCGCTTCGACCATGGCTATCCCACCCCGTCGCTGGAGCGCGAGGGCGTGCTCAAGGAGCTCCTCCCGAAGCTTCAGGACATGGGCATCTATTCTCGAGGCCGATTCGGCAGTTGGCGATACGAAGTCGGCAACCAGGACCACTCGTTCATGCTTGGCGTCGAGGCCGCGGATCACATTGTCAATGGTGCCGTGGAGCTGACTCTCAACTACCCCGACTTTGTCAACTCTCGGCCGAACAATGAGCGACGCCTGGCCCAGGCCTTCACCTACTCTTAGAGGAACAAGACGACGGGTGGCGCCGCCGAGGTGCGCGCCCGAGAAGTCGCGCCCGTTGCGGGCGGTGCAAATTAGTGGATACCACGGGACTGGACATGCGTTTAGAGTTGGTTGTCTACGGATCTACTACGGCTGGACAACAATATTAGAAGCAAAAACAGGTTAACCTTGCCTGGGAACGGGACGTTTCAGGTTGTCATGTTTCATGGAATCTCGGGGTCTGGAGATGTCCCGGAGGACTGCAAAGGGGCAGCTGCCGCGAGTTTTCTGTCATGTCAGGCACGTCAGCCACTGGTTCCAATCTGCCGGGAGATGGCGGGATAGAAGAATAGAGCCTGCAGGACCTCTAGAGGCGAGGTTGGAAACTTTGTAGGGAATAAATCTGACTGGTTTAAGCAAGCCACGGATGGCACAGGGCGCCGTAGTACTAGGTACGTCAGTGGTGTCTTGGAGGAGCAAGTCGTGATGGGGAGTCGGCCCCGAGTTGTGGCGGGCGTCATGCACGGTGCGATCCAGGGGGGCGGCTCTGCCACTGACATCATGACGAGGCGAGGCGGCAGGGCCCGGGACCATGGACCCTGAGCTTGCAAGGCGCTGGCCGAGGAGAGTTTTTGTGAGGCGTAATTGACTTCCGCGAGCGACGACGATGCTACCTACGCACACGGCAGCTACCCGTTACTGAAGGCGTCGGGGTTGCGTGCATGCACATGCAGCTCGCACCAGGCTGTCAGACCACTTGCTGGAGATGGTCTTCCTGGACACCTGGCAATTTACTCTTGTCAGAAGACAATCAATCTACTTTGTCGGGGCGGCGGGAATGTTTGAAGGGCAGACGTGGCTTGCCAACGAAGGACATGCATGTACGGTGAGGTTCCAAAAGTTGTGCATACATTAGAGTACTACCTGGGTACCTACCTACAGGTACCTGGATAGGTAGGTACCTACTTATCTGTATGTATGTATGTGCGGTACTCTGTACTTGCAGAAACAATCGACACGTAATTGTTAGAGCCTGCGGTGGGTAGGTAACCGTCTACCTCGGCGAATTGGGGTGTGCGTAGGTGAGTATGTGGTATCAAAGACATTGGGTGTTTAGTTGAGCAAGGGAAGCAGAGTGCATTCCCCAAATGCCGTCATCAATTGGCGAGAGCAATCATCCTTCGCTGCACCTGCGTGTGATCATCCAACGGGATGGCGGTAGATGGTGGTACAGCACTGTATGTACTCTGTACTCTGCACAGGCGCGCTTGCTCAGAGCATTAGGTAAGGCGGCACCAGGCCTCTTTGGGTCTGGTGCTGGCGGTGGAGGGTGCACGCGCCAAGTCGATCCTTCGTGCAGGGCTACTCAAGTCTCCCCCCCCCGGTTGCAGAAGGGCAAGGCCAAGACGGACAAGCCTTGTCTGTCGCACAAGACGACGCCCCCAAACGCAACGCTGGCGAGAACGCGAGTCGCCCCTCACCGCGCCTCTCTCTCTTTCGCCTTGCGGCCCAGATCGCCGCTGAACCGGCCCCGGCGCCACGCTTCCTTGGATCAACAGAGTCGTTTCCCCCCGCCGCCGGCCGACCGAGGATGAGCACTGCACAAGGACTGATAACCCCATCGTCGTCGACCGCATGAGCGTCTCCGCCTCGAAGCGCTACCCCCAGCGAGGAGCCTCCTCCGACCGCGCGTCATCATGGACGCCGTCGTTGTCCCCGACCATGTGCTCGACCCTCCGCCTCCACCGCCGCCCCGGCTCTACGAGCGCCTTCGCCAGATCGCCGGCTACCTGTGGGACGAATCCAAGCCGCCCTTCCACTCCACCTATGATTTCTGGTGAGTCCCTCGCAGCTACCCCGACGTCACGAGCATTCATCTGCCGGGCGGCAGCGGGGGGCAGTCGGAGAGGGGCACAGTCGAAACTGACTCGAGTCGGCATACTTGCCTGCGAACAGGCACGTTTTCGGAACAAGAGTCGTCTCTCCCACATGCCCGACGCCGAGCTCGCATCCCAATGAATCAAGTGCCGGCTCACTGATGAGGCTGCAATCCGGACGACCGTCGCCATCCGAGAATGGGAGCCATGCTCCCTCCGACGGCCAGAGCACCGACCTTGCCCGGACGTTATCGTCACAGCAACTCCCTGCTCCCGCCCTCTCCGTCATATCGCCCGAGGCCTCGTGCGCCAGCGAAGAGCCGGTGGTAGCCCGGATTTCGTACCATGCCGTGCGAGAAGAGCGAGCCTTTCAGATTGCAAAGAGCGTAACCGCGACTGCCGACCCCAACGGGGACCACATTGTCAAACCTCTCGACCTCATCCGGCTGAGCCCCATCGCGGGTGACCGGGGCGTCATTGTCGTCGCCATCTATGCCCACCCTGGCCACAACCTCCTCTTCGACGTCCTCGACATGGGCCCGGCCTTTTACACGGCGCGAAAGGAACACGACGAGTACGTTTCGTTCCACAGCAAATCCCTGGGGCTCCGACCGCCCATCAACCTGGAATACTTCCTCGACTTCGCCATTGGTGCAGCCCAGTGCCTCGAGATTCTCCATCACGGCCAAGGCATGGTTCACGGCGAGATCCGGGGCGACGCGTTCCACTTCAATGCCGAGGAGAACAAGGTCAGGATAGTCTCGTTTGGCTCTGGCGTTCGCTCATTCGAGCACGGCTTGACGAGCTCGGGATGGTCCACGCTTTCCAGGGAGGTCGGCGCCAAGAACAAGCTCCTCTACATCAGCCCAGAGCAGACCGGTCGAATGCCAGCCGAGCCCGACACCCGAACCGACATATACTCGCTCGGCGTTCTGCTCTGGACCCTCTTGGCGCAGCAGCCCGTACACAGCGGAGATTCCCCGCTCGATATTGTTCAGGGAGTGCTCGGTCGACGCATACCAAACGTGGCAACGGTGCGAATGGACATTCCCGACGTCATAGGACGCATCATCCAAAAGTGTACCGCCAAGAACGTCACGGAACGCTACCACTCGGTCAGCGGTCTCCGCTATGATCTGGCCCGAGTTCAGCAGCTTCTCAGTGACGGCGACTCGTCTGCCCTCAAGGACATGATGATTGGAACAAAGGACGTTTCCTCCTTTTTCATGCTACCGTCGTCCATGATAGGGCGGCACGGCGAGATGGACAGTCTCATCCAGGTCATGGACCGGGCCTCTAAATCACACGCCATGCACACCAAAGGTGCTGCGAGCCGGTTTCCCGACAGCGCTTCGCTGGCCAACGAAGCCGTCACCACCGATGACATGTCCAGTGGTGCAAGCTCAGTGGACGGCACCAATCGCGGAAGCGGATCCTTCATTCATACATCGTCCTCGGAACCCAAGCTACCGCGAAACAGCATCCATCCTTCGCTCTTCTCCGACACAAAGACGCTCTCCAACGAAACCATCTCATCATGCCACTCGGGTGCCTACCCCCGACTGCCGCGGCCCTGGGAGCGTCACCAGTCCATGTCTACCGAAACCGTCAGCGCCACCGATAGCTCAGGCTTCGAAACCACGCGCCCAGGGCCGGCCGAGTCGTCTGTTGGATCCAGCCTGTCGCGCCAACTGGGCACTGCCAAGTTTCGACGCCGAGGGCACTGCGAAATCGTCATCATTGAGGGCGCCGGCGGCCTCGGAAAGAGCAGCTTGGTTCAGAGCGTGCTCCCAGAGGCGCGGCGGCGCGGATACTGCGCGACGGCCAAGTTTGATACTGCGAGACGAACAGCATTCGGACCACTGCTTAAGCTGCTGTCGTCTCTGTTCAAGCAGGTCTGGGGTGAGAGGAACACGGAAACGGCGTTCCACCAAGGCCTGAAGCACTACGTCCGCCCTGTGTGGCCAATGCTCCACCGAGCACTCGGGCTTCCCGAGTTTCTACTGGGCCCCCCCGAAACAGGGTCCTCCAAACCCGCGTCCTCCGCGCAGTGCTCCGGAGCCCGGTGCAATGGCCGACCAGCGACGAAGCGCCGAGGGTCGTCTCCCCCTGGCCCCTCCCCCGCCCCCTTGGCGCCCAACCCTCAACAGAGCTCACAAGACTACCTCTGTGCCGGCACAGCAACCAAGACAACTCGTCTCATGAACACATGTCTCGACATCCTCCGCGTCTTCACCACACACAAGTTCATCACATTCTGTCTCGATGACGTCCACTTTGCCGACGACGAGTCCCTGGAGCTCATCAGCCAAATCATAGGCGCCAAGATGAAGATGGTCATCATCATGACGTATCGGCCGGAAGAGCTCTCGTGGGACAGGATGGAGAGGATAATCTATTCCTCGGATGTAGACGGTACAGGCGCCGGAAGAGGGCCCTGGCCGACAAAGTATGCTGATGGCGATGCAGATATCCCACGGAGCAACCGTCCCGCAGTGACGAGGGTTACGCTCTCGCCGTTGACCGAAGATGACCTACTCGAATATGTCTCGACTTTACTGTCAAGACCAAAGGAGGAGGTTCTGCCTTTGGCGCTTGTCATCCAGTCAAAGACGGCTGGGAACCCCTTCTACATGCGCGAGATGTTGAGTGCGTGCCACCGCAAGAAATGCATCTGGTACGACTATCGAGACAGTCAGTGGCACTACGACTTGGACAGGCTGTTTGTCCAGTTTCAAGGCGAAAAGGACTATGACGTTCTCGACACGGGATTCATCACGCAACGCCTCAACGAACTGCCTCCTGCGGCTCGAGCAGTCTTGGCCTGGGGGGCTCTCTTGGGCAACTCGTTTTCCTTTGAGCTCATAACGCGGCTGACGGGAGGGGAGTTTGAGTACGAGGACGACAACGAGACATGCTGCGAGGACATCCCGCGACGCACGTACTCTGAGGGAGAGACCATCGCTGGCTTGCAGGCCGCCATCCAAGCATACATCGTTGTGCCGAGCGAAACCGACGACCGCTTCCGCTTTGCGCACGACCGCTACATCCACGCCTCGGCGGCCCTGAAGGAGTGCAACGCTCGACGCATGCACTTCATCATCTCGCAGACACTGCTCAAGTACTACGCTGTCGAGTCGAGGCAACGGGACAGTACCGCTTCGCACATCTGCGAGGCCGTCAGTATCATTAGATGCCGCGTGCCTCTGCGGCGGGAGTACCGCAGGCTGCTGATGGAATGCGCCCAGGCTGCGACGGAGAACGGCGCCAGACCGACGGCGGCAAAGTACTACAGTGCAGCGATAGACCTGCTGCAGGGTACGCCCTGGGTCGACGGCGCCGAGGATGTGACGTACGATGAAACGATGCAACTGCACCTGCGGTCGGCGGAATGCTACTTGTTCATGGGCCAGCTTCCCGCCGCGAATGACCTCCTGTCCGTCATCTTTGCCAATGCGCGCAACCCGGTGGACAAGGCGCCGGCATACGTACTGCAGTCGCGAATCTTTGCGCAGAATGGCAACGCCTTGGCCGCCTTTATATCCCTCAAGGAATGTCTGGCGGCTCTTGGCGTCTCCCTGGATGAAGAACCGACGTATGAGAAGTGCGACGAGTGGTTTGAGAGACTTGCGACGCAGATTCAGCAAACGGATCGTTCGGCGCTCTCGAGTCCCACCAAGTCGAGCGAGGCCCTCATCGCGTCGATAGGTGCCGTGCTATCGGAGACGGCGAGCGCGGCGTGGTGGAGCGACTGCCTGCATTTTTACCACCTGACGCTGGTGATGCTTGAGGTGCACTTTGCCCGGGGCGCGTTCCCGCAGTCTGGCATGGCTTTTTTGAACCTGGGCGTGGTCGCCTTGTCCCGCTTCAACATGACGCAATTCGCCGTCGAGCTGGGGGCGATTTGCCAAGACATGCTCTACCAGCCTGGGGACGCCTTCACAATGGCGCGGGGCCAGATGCTGCACGCCTGCTGCATCGGCCACGTCCAATACTCGATGACGCTCACCGTCACCCAGATGGAAGACGTCATTGAAATGGCGTCGGTGGGCGGAGACCGCATGTCCACCATACTGAGCTACGGGCTCTGCGCGCAAGCAAAGTTTTTCGCGAGCGAGAACTGCGCAGATCTCGAAGGCTTCTGCCATTACGGCTGCGAGGACATCCCCAACTGGTCCTTTGACAGTCGAGGCGGCGCCCTCCTGGTGGCAGTCAGGCAGACATGTCGAGCGCTGCAGGGCAAGACACGGGTCCATGATGCTGTTGGCGTGCTGAGCGACGAGCAGCACAACGGGCTTGCGTACAAGAGCTGGCTCACGAGCCAGACGCAGGAGAGCAACCGGTCGTCGCTCTTTTACGAGGGCATGGAGCTCGTCGCCCTGTTCCTGTTTGGCCACTACGAGCGCGCCGTCGAAATCGGAAGGAAATGCTGCGAGCTGCTTTCCATGCTCTGGTCGGCCCGCAACAGCAGACTCATACTGCTGTTTTATGGCTTGGCCCGGACCGGCCAGCTCTTGAGACGCATGCAGGACCCGCGCCATCAGGCTGAAGATTTCTCTGCTCAGACAGACGAGGTGACGACCGAGTTGCGCCGCTTCGTCAGGAGCATGTTGGACTGGTCAGTCGTCTCGGACGTCAACTACCGCTCCTGGTCACGGCTGCTCGAGGCCCAGATAGCGGAACTTTCGGGGGAGCACGGCCAGGCCATCCAGCACTACGAGGAGGCCCTGGACCACGCAGCCGAGCAGGACTTTGTGTTTGAGGAGGCGCTCGGGAACTACCTCATGGCGGGTTTCTTTGTCCGGAGGAAGGCCAGGAGGTCCGCTCGCGCCGCGCTGCAGGACGCCGTTGGCCTCTACCGGCAGATTGCGGCAACCGGCGTGGCGGATGCCATCGAGAACGAACACAGCCTGCTGCTGCACGGCCCGACACGAAACCACCGAACAGCCGAAGTTGGCATCCAGACCGACTTTGTGGCCGATGCGCCATCTGTGCAGTACCGACCCGTCGACGGAGAGGACGCGGACGAGCTGAGGCAGTATCCGACAAACGCCATGTCGGACCTGAGAGGCGACCGCATCGGGGCTTGGAGGGGCTCCATGAATATGCAGACCGAGGATGGCGCTGGGCTTCCTGCGCTCGATATGATCGACCTGCATGCCATCCTGGTGTCGTCGCAAGTCATCTCGTCGGTCTTGCAGGTGGACGAGCTGCTCAAGACCATGTGCGACGTGATCCTTCAGACGTGCGGGGGCTCCGCCACGCGGGCTGCCATTGTCGTGCAGGAAACGGACGCAGACTCGTGGTGTGTTGCCGCGAGCGGCAATCCAGAGAGGGGGGCGTCGGCGCACAAGCCGGGCCTGGCGCTCTCCGGCACGTCCCTGGTGGCGGAGAACGTGGTGCTGTACTGCACGCGCTTTCTCGAGCCCGTCTTCATCCCGGACCTGCTCGCCGACGAGAGGTTTGGCCACGTCAACGAGGCATGGCTGCAGAGAAACCCGCTGGGCAAGGCCATCATTGCCATCCCCATCTGCCACGGCACGAAACCGCTGCTCGGCGTCTTGTACCTCGAGGGCGAGCCTGGCTCCTTCACGGACCGCAACGTTACCGTCCTGCAGTTGCTGGTGAACCAGATCGGCATCAGCTACTCCAACGCCCTGTCGATGAAGAACGTGGAGAAGATCTCGGCCGAGAATCGATCCATGGTGTCGGTGCAGAAGCGGGCTCTCGCCAAGGCCCTGGAAGCCGAGATGAAGGCCAAGGACGCCGAGGCCGAGGCCAAGCGAAACGTGAAGCTGGCAGAAGAGGCGGCCAAGGCAAAGTCCATCTTTCTCGCCAACGTCTCCCACGAGCTGCGGACCCCTCTCAACGGCGTCATTGGCAACTCGGAGCTGCTCCGAGACAGCAACCTCAACAGGGAGCAGCTGGAAATGGCCGACTCGATTCGCGTGTCGGCGGATTTGCTACTGACCGTCATCAACGATATATTGGACTTTTCCAAGATGGAGGCCGACAAGATGAAGCTGTACATCATCGCCTTCAACCCCGAGGAGATGGTTCGCGAGGTTGTCCGGGCCGTTTCCTACAGCAACAGAGAGAAGACGTCGAAGAAGAATGTCAAGATTGTGCAGGACATCAACCTGCCGCCCATGCTCATCTTTGGCGACCCCATCCGCCTCCATCAGGTGCTGGGCAACCTCATCGGCAACAGCCTCAAGTTCACCGAGCACGGGTCCATCACCATCGGCGCTCGACTCGACTCGGAGACGAGCGAAAAGGCCACGCTCACGTTTTGGGTGCGGGACACGGGCATTGGCATCCCGCCACAGCAGCTGGCCAAGCTCTTCCAGCCATTCAGCCAGGCCGACGCCAGCACAGCGAGGAAGTACGGCGGAAGCGGCCTCGGACTAAGCATCTGCAAGTCGCTCATTGAGATTATGATGAAGGGGAAGATCCAGCTCGAGAGCGAGGAGACGGTTGGGACGACGGCCTGGTTCACGGTTTCGTTTGAGAAGGCCAAGCCCGACGTCTCGGCAGGCGATGCACAGTCCAAGTCGTCGCCGCCCATCGATCGGTACTCGGCGACGACGACGGCGTCGGAGCGGGCCGCGTCGCCGAATCCGTTTCTCGACCTGACGCGGATGCGCAAGGAGGACGTCCGCATCTGCGTGGCCGAAGACAACCCAATCAACCAAAAGATTGCCATACAGTATGTGCAGCGGCTGGGCTACCCGTCGGTCAGCGCGTACGAGAACGGGATCAAGGCGGTCGAGGGGCTGCGGCAAATGGCGGCCGAGGGCAAGCCCTACCACATTGTGCTCATGGACGTGCAGATGCCCGTGCTCGACGGCTACGAGGCCACCAAGCTGCTCCGCAAGGACCCGATTGAGGCGGTCCGCAAGGTGCTGGTGATTGCGATGACGGCCTCGGCCATTCAGGGCGACAGGGAGAAGTGCCTGGCGGCTGGCATGAACGACTACCTCGCCAAACCCGTGCGCTCCGAGGTGCTCAAGCGGAAGCTGGATGCATACGTCAGCAGCGCGGTATGGTGCCTCGGCCTCGGTCAAGTCGTGACGAGGGCTCGTGATGCTGACTGCGAAGAAACAGAGGTCCGGCCTGCCCGACGTGGCCCGCGAGCCCCCAAGCCCCCTGACGATACCCGGGCCAGTCGCGAATGGAGCCCCGACCCCATCTCCGGTAGAATCTCCTACGCCCGGCAGGGAGAAGACGGTCAGCATAACCGTGTCGGACGCCATGCCGAGTGACGCCGTCTACAACGTGCCCCTAGACTCGCCCCCTATGCTTGCGAGTGATGGCTCTGCCTCGAGCGCGCCGCAACCGGCGTCGATGACGATGGCCATGCTGGCTCACGGAAGCACTCGGCCGTTGGCGAGCAAGGTGCCCAACGGGAGTCACGCCGCGGCGCAGAAGAATCAGTCGGGCCAGGGTCGGGGCAACAACGAGACGGCGACTGAGAAGACCAAAGGGACCCCTCTGCAAAGCCCCGCGAGCACCAAGCAAAGCAAAAGCGTGGCAACAGCGTCGGACGCGGCGGCAGCAACGCAGCACAGGCGATGAGAGCACACTGCAGGAGGGTTGTCCAACTTTGTACGACTTGACGAAAGCAAGCATGGCAGTTGTCTTTGCACATTGTGCCACCTCATTTCCCCGGGAGACCAAGTCTTTGTCCCGGCCACGGCCTTGTACCCAGTTATTAGACATTTGATGATGATACATGACGAAGCGAGCAACAGGGTCTGGGAAAAGTTTGGGTTTGCGCCGACGCCTTGGTCCTCTCTCGCCTGGATGCGCTGGCCTGTACTCGGATTTGCGTCTTTGCTGTATATTTATTCATGTCGGCGTCATGAGGGAGGGACGAACAGGCTAGCCGGGAAGCCATGATGTAGAATTCTTGTCGACGCCTCTTGTTGATGATGCATCACGTCTGTTGGCGTAGTGTGAGAGA